>JAWCTZ010001241.1:0-22205 GCA_036850595.1 Rhyacichthys aspro | reverse complement strand
GGACTTACTTTGAAAAACACATTACCATTCATAGAAAAGTGCAACCATTGAAATGAGAGGAACTTGTTGAGTGCCAACCATCTCATTTGCTTAACCGTCTATCCGATTCTAGGTCTATCGGTCTCGCCATATGAACATAGTGACACATCTGACAAATATATTCACGTACATAGAATAGTCCCACTGCCATGAGAATGAATGCAAGGAAACAACAACCCAATAATGCATTACCCACCAGCCAACGAACCAATTAAACAACCTGAACTAAAGAAATCACATCGTCCAAACGCTTATACTTTTGAATGTCTAGTTTCTGATGGATTTTAAAACTTCTTCAGCCAATAAACACTAATTAAAGGAAAAATCAGGTAGAATGACAACAAGAGGATGCATTTCGATTACAAAAATATATCTATAGTAATCATCAGTCATGGAAATTGTGTTGACTATGCAGTTTGTCAATATAAGATTTAAAAAACAAAAGTTTGAATCCAATTAAAGGTGACCTAAACTCAACTAAGCACCATATACTTGGGAGTACCAGGGAAGTATTGATCCAGGCGTGAGAGAAAGTGAACAAATTCAATATTCTTCTGAAAATGTCAAGCTGTTTATGTCCTTGTTGTCAGTGATCAGCTCAGACAAAACAATACCTCCTCACTGATGCGCAGAGATCCGCTACAATGAGCTAGATGTCAGACTGAGTAATGAAGTAGAAACAAAATGGAAATTCGGTCTGATTATCTCGCAGTAGATCCACACTGCTCTTCACACTGGTGTTTTGTATCGGTGATTGGTTCGCAGCCACATAATAAAAGGTGAACAGTTGTTTACCACTGCCTCGTAGAAGTCAGCGTGATAGGATATGATAAGACAGCTCTGCCGTGATAAGATGACACGTCAGATACTGCGGCAGCATTTTACTATCAGGGATTAGTCTCATCAAGTTGGATTCTTTCCAGCAGTGCCAACGTGGACATATGTGTGGGCCTTTAGAATATTAACGTCTATTATGTAGAGACATGAGTGTCAGGGCATGACTGTGAACAATAGTATGTCATATTTACTGTGGAAAACCAGTGTGTAAGGTTGGAGAGAAGTCAAATAAAACACTCTTAAAGTTACTGAATGTTACCAATATAAAGTTGCGTACATACAAACCATAAAATACTCAAATGAAAGGGATGGTTCAGTTTTTTGTAAATGTGGTTCATGAGCTACCAGTAAACACTGAATGTTCTCTGTCTGCTACCAGTTTAGAGACAGCAACCAGTTTCATTTTTTGTTATTTCGTCATATGGCTGAATTGACTACATACTAACAAGCACGGGGCCTAATGGTCACATGCACAAGGTCGTGGGTTGAATCTTCAGGCCGGCAAACACTCGGGCACTCCGGCTTCCTCCCATCGTCCAAAGACACGCATGTATAGGTGAAATGAACAGTGTTAATTGCCCCTAGTGAATGAATGTGACACTGAATGGTTGTCTGTCGATGTCTGTGTCTAAATATCAGTCCTGTGACCAACTGGGCACTGTTCAGGGTGTACCCCACCTCAGGCCCAAAGCAGCTGGGATATGCTCCAGCCATCTGTGACCCCCCACGGGACCAAGAGGTAAAATGAGCGAGAGATAAATGAATATTTAACAATAGGGAGTCGCTTAACAGACATATTGTGCAAATATCCTCTATGTATTACATGAACATCAGATATGTAGTATTTGAAATCCATAGTCCGCTGATCTCTGTGGCAAAGCTCCTGTCTACTTCTCTAACCTGGAAGTGTGTTGACAGCTATCTTATGTTGGGAATGTATTAACTCTTCATATGTACCTCATAGGACACCATGTACAAAATAATGAACTATTTATTTAAACTTATGACAGACCTATGGAGATGCACAAATAAAAAAAAACATACTTATAGATGCTGAAGTTGAAGAAACCAGAGTCTATGTAGCTAATTCTAACAACCAGTAAAGAAGGGCAAACAGTGTACTTTGCAAAGCATTACTGGATCAAACACAAACAAAAGATGATAATGTATAGACATTTCACATCCACAATATTTACAGTGCACACATTATTATCATTCATCGGTATGTATTGCTTTTTTACAAGCAAATAAGAATAAGAGTAAAAAAACAACACCTGTTCCATTTACTTTGAAAATGTTCCCAAAGTTCTGTGAGCTGAATACGTCTTTGATCTGATTTCAAAAAACATATTTTTTTTATTTGTGTTTTTAAGGCAGCATTTGTACATTTTACATTGTGAGAGATTCCATATCGTTTCACATCTTTTGTGTTTGAAGAATTTGTGTGTCAAATTGCCTCAGCAGGGAGCCGGGGCGTGGGCGTAAACAAAGTCCATTAATTAGACTTCCCTGGGCCGCCTAAACAGGGGGGAGGGTTATTATTACCCTGTTTTGGAGCAGTGACAGATTAGATGCAGCGTGGGAGGAGAAGTCCGTGCCACTCACTTTGTTTGCAGCGTACTGTGAAAGTGGGCCAAACCATAAAAAGTTATTGTTTACTATAACTCCTCACTTACACAAGGCGGATGCAGACAACTTATGTTTCCTTCAGCTGAACTCTGCTTTAAACTTAAATGTGTTTTCATTACCATGCTGTCCATAACAACTAAATCTATTCACAGGATGAAAGTGTTTCATATTAGAAAAGCAACAGTAGGAAAAAACATTTGGACCCATATGGAGCCGCAGTGACTACAATAACAGCAGCAGTTGTGTAACAAAACAATCTTATCACAGCAGGAAGCATAATGATGTGTATGCTCAGCTGGATCTGTGATATTCACCAAATATATAGACAAAAATGAGCCCAACTATATAGCTCTCTGTGCCTTTGAGCCTTGGAAGCTCCTTTTGTTTGATTTAGCGTCTGGGAAAATTACACTTTATACAAAATCTGACTCCAGAACATTACCCTGTCTGAATTAAACATACAGGATAAATGTAGAACTATGTAAATGTAAACTTTTACATAGATTCTCACCAGTTTATTGTTTTTGAGGGTTATTTGTTGGCGTCTTTAGCCTTTATTACACAGGGTCAGTGCAGTTAGATGGGAAACAGTGTGAGAGAGAGGGGAATAACACTGAGCCTGAATTGAACCTGGGTCGCTTGAGTATGCCGTATACTTTCTACCAGGTCGGCCACCGAAGCGCCCCACACCAATTTCTGCGACAGATAATTGTACAACCATTTTCTTTTTGTCTGTTCTTGTTCTCATTTATATCAAATACACTGTGAGCATTTATAAACGGTAAAGAACACTTGCATTACAAAACAAAGGCATCTATTGGAACATACAATATAACATTTCATAATAATATATGCCTTATACTGGTTTTAGTTATGGCGCGACCAAATAGCATGTGCTTGGTGAAATCAATAACTGGCTGTCTTGCATAAATAAACTAAAACTGTTAATCTACCATAGCCTCACCTGTCGGACTCTTTACAAAGTCTGCTATTTGACCACAATTTTCCTTTGTAGAAAACCTGTCAGACCATTTGCAAACTTGTATCTAAACTGGCTCAGGTTTTATGTCATGCTTCCTTTTTCTGATTGGTTTTAGAAATTGTGTCCAGATCTAATAATAATAGTGATGGAATAGATTTTATATAGCGCTTCACAGTTAGGTCCATTATTCTTCACTCCACAGTCACACACTGGTGGTAAACTACCCCTGTAGCCACAGCTGACCTGGGGCAGACTGACAGAGGCAGTATTCTGTGCCTATGGCCCCTCTGACCACCACCAAACACACTCATTCACCATTCACATTCATACACCAGTGCCAGAGACACAACGACAGTCCCCGTTCACTGATTGGTTGCTCGTCCATGCAACTGCAAGTATCCAGGATTATGGAAAAGTTACATAGGTCTACATGGTTTGGGAGATTGAATTGTGAATTTGATTGTTTTTTATTGTGAATAGATCCAAAAAGTCTTCATTATCAAAGTAGCCCTTTCTTCATTTATAGAACTGAAACAGATATCTATTTCACACTCACTAATTTCCTTGCACCTTTTGTGGTATTAACTTGTTAGCTTTATTTTAATCTGCTCCATCTCATGTGCTATACAAAGTAACTCTAAATATAACGGCTGAGCCTTGGGTATTTCCAGTAAAGCCACATTACAATATGAAGCTCCACTGGCGGTTTGCATGAGACTGTGGAGGATTTGCTTTCTACCCCTTTTATTCCCTATAGCTCAGTGAGTTTAACTGCTCCTCTGACTTTCCACCAGTGTGACAAGCTATGCATGCTTTATGAATGTTGGAATAGATTTACATAAAAGAACCTGTGTTCACTGACCTAAATACAAAGGGCTCTATCCCATAGACGGCATGACTAATGGAATTTCCTTGTATAAATATGTATGTGCGGGTCATGCATAGATCAAGGTCTTTGTGTAATGTTATAATACAGACCAGAAATGCAATAAAATAAAATTACGAACAATGGTATAAAGGGAGAGGGTATGAAATATGCAAATACATATAGTAGGATTCATGTTACACTTGTCTGTCTTCATATGCAGTAAAAAAGATCTGGGGCTCACATAGTAACATTTACATAATCTACACCTTGTAAATTTACTGGATTAACATTGGATTCACCCAACAGTCTTTACATATCTATGTCTTGTTCATGTTTTGAATAAAAATGATTTTTAGTCAGAGAACAGAAACCACAAAGCACCCTGGGAAGGCAAATATTGTAAAAAATGATGTAGTATAGTACAGCCGAATAAAATGGAAGTTTAAATCATGTCGTGTTGAATGACTTCAACATTAAACTCTTTGCATTAGTCTGTTTTGGAAAAATAGGCATTTACAGCTACATAGAAACCAGTGGAAGTTCCATTTCATTGTGTTCTTCAGCTGCTAACAGCAGACAAACTGAGAACCAATGGAGCAGAAGCACAGTCATGTTTCATAAGGATGTTTATAGCACTAATGAAATATGATTATTTATTTTTTTTTCAAATCATCATCAGACCTATTTCCACTATGTTTGTTCATGTCCCTACAGGGCACCATAGCTGTTCACAAACTCTAAAAAATTAAAATTGCAAAGTGTAGAATTGCAGTCTGCACCATGTTCCCATTTCAATGATTGAACACAGATCAGATTAGTTCTACTTAATGTGGATAAACAACATGAAATCTGATACTGACTATAATCACTTTGGTTTAATCCAGAAAAAAAAAAAAGAAATGTCTGATGTGGGCCAAATAAAATGCATATATGATAAATAGTGACGATACATACAATGGGAAGCTGCAGTGTCTTTGAGGTGTAAAAGTAAATGAGTGAATGTTAATGGCTAAATATTTTTGGAGGCAAAATGAAAGGGCCAAAGTAAGCCAAATTACCAAATGATGTTTAGTAATATAGCATGAAAGATATACAAGTGTGGTACAGGACACTGAGTTGCACTTGGCGGTAAAAATAGACTCTGAAAAAGCCCATTATTTCATAGTTCATAGACACATTTGACCGTGCATGTTACCGTGTACTTCGTTGAAGCCTGCGACTTTAAAATGAAGCCCCTCATTTGCTGAACTAATCTCCTGGAAGATACAGTCTTATGATAATAAAGTGGCCTACAAGAGACAGGGTTAGAGGACAAAATGGACACCCCTTCCCTTTTAATTGGAATATGAATGTTGTCCCTGAGGGGTAATAAGCGCAGAGACGACGTTGTCCCTCCTGGGTTTGCACTGACATAAAATGAGTATGGCTGCCGTTGCACAGGTCAATCAGCCAGTCCCTGCGGTGTAGGTAGGTTGTATAGTTTCTCCCTGAGGGCTTTCATCTGACATATAATGGCTGTCTTTGCGAAGTGCTTATTGTTCCTCTAAAGTCCTCGTGGGTTAAGGCGGTCATCCCCAAAGATATGTCTAGCCTCGAGCCGATTAATCATTATTCAGGCCTTGTGCCAAGAGGCATTCCCTGAGATCCGGCCTGGAATTGTCGGCAAAGCAGCCACAGTGAATTCATGTGGATATTAAGTAAAGATTGATTGCTTGCATTTAAAATATCATATATTCTTGTAATTACTCCACTTTTCATCTCCTCTCATATATTGCTTTTAACCATCCTTAATAAGACTCAAGTTGAGTTTTTAAATATTTTTTTAAATCTATTGCAGCAACTGGACTCATTCAGCCATAAGATTAAGGGAAACCATGATTATCATCGAGTTCTTATTAAAGCTATGAGATGATGTTGATGTAAAGACGACAAAAAGACGCAGACGAAAAGTCAGCTCAGGATAAGAGACACAGGATGCTGCGTCTGGGTCAAGGGCTGAGTTGTAGATTAAAGCAGCTGTATGCACAGACACACACAGCTGAGGTCAAAGATGCCTGCTGCAGAATGTATGGATTTTTCTGAAGTCAGGGAGACTGTGACAAAAGAAATACTGAAGGAGATGCAGAGCCTTGACTCCTCTTGGCATTGTATACAGTTTTTGCAGAGATACTTGGAAACAACAAGGCTGCCTGGAGAGTAGTGTTGCAAGTTTTCAGAATAAGTCTGGTTAGTGTTAGTTCATACGGAATTAGAGGAAGAAGTTGGAAACGTTGCAGATTTATGATTAGTTAGTGAGAACGAGAAACGCTCAGTTTGCCTCAAAACAATCCCAATGTTTTATACCGTGATTATTTATGGTTTCATCAATGGCTGCAGTTCCAAAGTTGATTCTCTGACTTTACTGTCTGTTTTAATTGCCACATTGGTCCAAACAAAACAAAACAACGTGGTTTGTGCTGTAATGCCAATAATCCCCAGTGAACCAATGAGACTGATACATGAATACATGGGTATACAGTCCGATAAATGCCCCCTTCCTAATTTCTTATTTTTTTGTATATTTGTCCCACTTCACTGTGTCAGATCATCAAACAAATTTAAATATTAGACAAAAACATCTCAAGTAAACACAAAATGCAGTTCTGAAGTCATGATTTTATTTATTAAGGGACAAAAGCTACACAAACCCACCTAGCCCTACATGACAAGGTAATTGCCCCCTTGTGAAATCATAAATTAACAGATGAGCATCTATCAGTCTGGAAAGTGAGAGCCATTATCCACAAATGGAGTAAATGGTGAACCTTCCCAGGAGTGGCTGAAGAGTGGGCCAGAATAGGTTTGGATAGCATTTTTCCCCCTCAATAAATAAAATCATCACTTAAAAACTACATTTTGTTTAGTTATCTTTGTCTAATATTTACATTTGTTTGATAATCTGAAACATGTAAGTGTGACAAATATACAAAAAAAAGGAAGGGGGCAAACACTTTTTCATGGCACTGCACTTACCATATAGCAATATCACATCGTGTCATGGCTAAGAAAAGATGGACAAATGAGGGGAAGGAAAAGTTGGTGTCTGAGTAAATTTAGTAGAAAAGATGTGAGATGAGCAGGACAGTACTTGGTTCTAAAAGGTTAAGTGCAATTCATGAGATGGCTTAGTGCAAAAACAGGTATGGAAAAAAAAGAAAGCTGTAAATGATGAATGAGTGAGCTGGCAGAGTGAAAGAGCTGCAGATGGCAGGAGGTTGGGAACTTTTTTTTAGACACTTAGGACAGCTATGGAATATTGATTACAGTCAAATCCAAGAAGCTGAGACAGAGGCTGAGAGGAAGAGTACAGTTGTCTTGAAGAAGAGGAGGGGTTGTGAAGGTTGGACGTGGGTAAAGTGCAACTGTCAAACGCTTCAAATCCCGTTTCGAATGTGAATGAAAAAGTAGCATTTTTGACCTCATACCCAACAGATACAAAACTGGCTCCTTAGTATAAACAACTTCGATTATGAACACATTATTACATACATTCATTACAAGTTATGCATAGTATCCATAGTTCTGTGCCATACATTGATTACATCCTTTAATTTTTAGTGACCGTTTCTGCTTCTTCATTTAAAAAAAAAAACGGACCAATTTTTCACCACAAAATACAATGACGTTTACTTTTAAAGTTTGGAGTTTTACTGAAACTTTTAACTTTGGAGTGTACCGTTCGACTCTAGCGATCCCATAATTATATCTGCCTCATTAAACATTGCATCAAATCACTGCCAACATTTATCCATGTTTAATTTGCTGCCCATTTCTCTATTTGAATCTTTTTTTTAGCTGTTTCACTGTAAAATAAGATGTATTTTGCAACGGAATATTTCCAATCTATTTCATTTGTTTATTTTCTTGGTCCTTCATTGTTCATCATCATTCATCAGTGTCAACCAATGGGAGCGCGCCTTTTTACCAGAGGCGAGCTGTGATTGGCTAAACTCTAGCTGTGGGCTAATCCTCCTCATCTATTAAAATCCTTAATTATAAAGCCTAGATCACATCTTAAGGCCTCATTTTTTCACAGATTCCTGTTACAATAACTGATAGGAGATATGTCTGTCAAACTAAATCCAACAGTAAAAAAAAAAAAAAAAAATTGTAATTGCCTTTTAAATAATAAATGTAAAAAGATCAGAGTTACCTTCATGATAAGCTATAGAGCACATCCTGTATTTTTGAGTATTCCCAAATAAGTCACCTCCTACTTAAAGGCGCATTGTGTGAAATTTGTAGTATTCACTTGAACAGAATGGAACACATTGATTACATTCATGTTTATGAAGGTTTTGGACATACATCAAATACACTGATTTTTGTTTTTCTATACATTGAAACTGAACTCATCATCTGCCCTTTTTTCTCTCTTTTTTTTTTTTTTTTTTGGCGATGGCATGTCCCTGCAGGGCTACCGTAGGTGCTCAGGGGCTCTAGAAAGCGTTAGGTGAGAAACTGCAATCTGTAATGCCACCCAAAAAAATTATATTCACTTTTTTTACACATCAGTGGAATTACGGTAATGATTTTCCATGTTATATGTGAAATAAATACATCAAAATCTGAAAGCAGCAAACTTAGTAGACTTTACTTCTAAACAAAACAATTCCAGCAAAAATATTGGGCCAAATGACCGTGGCCTGGCTCGTATTTACAGTATATTGAGTGCCTGCCGGGTAACAAAGTGGATGAGATTTTTATCGCTTACAGAGGAAATGTAAATGCAATGAGAGCGGATGGAGAAGCACGCTGGGAGAGCAGATGCAATGATATCAGCATCTTGCACTGATATGAGATGAAGATTATTTCTGATGCAACGGCGTGAAGGGTAGAAAAACACAAAGCGGCGGACTGAGTAAAGGGGAAGACGGGGAAACTACAAGAAAAGAAGCGCAGACAGTGAAGTGTACACAGAGAGATACTTTGGGCCCTTTTGCACCGGGTCCTGTCAAGACGCAGCACTTTCACTCACTTCCAAAGTCAAGTTCTAAAGCCGTCGATCTTCCGCTGCACACAAACAAAGATGCTGACTCAAAAAAAAGGCATCAGCATCTGGCATTCTCCGGCGCAAGTTTTCTTCACTGCCATCTATTTGGAAATGTTTCTCATTTATTCAGTTTGAGTTAAAGAGTATTTGAAAGCCTCAGAAACGTAAGCCAGGATTCACAGAAAACATTTTTAATTTCCTCCCCACATTAATAGCGTGTCAGGTAAGGAAATAGGGCTTTGGATTGTTTTCGCAGCGTAATTAATATCACAGCTGTGTGTTTGTGAGACTCGGTGGCTGAGAATGCATCATCGGCGTCAAGTGAACTGAGAGTTGAATCTTCAGCTCAAGTACACACTAGAGTTACAAGCAATTTTCCACGGTGACAGCTGAGTAATAGTCAATTGGGGTGAAAATGTAAGGGGCACAGAATGGTTTGATACATGAGTCGGAAAGCTCGGGGTGGCCATGTTTGTTTTCCAGGTTTTGCTACAATCAAGCGTCTGATGAAGTGTTTCTAGAGCTTGACTGGGATCAGCAAGTTGAGGATGTAGGCCGCTTAATACAAAGCCTCCCAACAGTATTATGGTCAGTTACTTATTTGACTTACAGAGTGAAGCTGGTTAATGTAAGCCTAATAGGTGTTTCTCCAACTACGCTGATATTTGCAGAGTAACATTTTGAAAAGCTAACATATTTATAATGTAAATTGTATTGACATGCTTTGGGTCTGTTTTGCATAGAAAGATTTTTTTTACTTGATTACTGCATTATTGCATTTTTTTTTTTCATTTCATGTCATTTCTATCACACCTCAATAATTATTATATTATAATAATCAATAATATTTTTTTTTAGTTGGGTTTTAATTTTTTTTTCAGTTACATAAAAAAATATTGACAAAACCTGCAGAATTTTCAAAACTATATAGTATATATAGTACTATGTCATGCTATTATTACTGATTTTAACCTTTAGATAAAATTAGCTATGTGATGAAAATGACACAAAATATTGATTATAAGTAAAAAAAAACAACAACAAAAAAACAACAAAAAACTAAATTAAGTGATTCTAATAAAGCTAAATAACATAAAGGCAAAATAAAATCAATGAATGCAAATCACAACACACCATTTCCATTACCTTCTATTGTGTTAATCCTGTATTTGCATGCTAATGATACTTTTTATCATAAGCATTGGTTATACACAAAATAAACTACATAAATTGCTGAAAATGTCTGCCTTATTTGTACTTTTTCAGTAAATGCAATTATTAGATTAATGAGAAAAGGAATTATAAAGTTAATATCACTTTTTTAATTATAATGCCAAATTGAGTGGGGTTGAATGTTGAAAATCTTACCTGGGGACAAGCAGTGAACAATGTAAAATACACATTTAAGGACACTTTTAGTACAATAAAAATAAAGTGTGTATTTTTTCAGAAGTTAATTTTGATGCATACTAGTTGTTGCACAAAACCCCAAATAAATATGTTATTTTGTTTTTCATTGGACACATATATCACTGTGGTTGGAGAATCACCCTTCATTCAAAATGATCCATAAAATTCTCTACATACAAATTCTTGCACTCAGTAAAGGACTTGTAAGGCAATATCTAAGTATCTCTATCTGAACCTTTCTACTAAAAAAACATATATCATGTGCTGTATTAAAGTGTCATCCCAAATGTGAAATGGTTGCTAAGTACAATACAGTGTAAGAGAATGAACAAAGCATGAGCCGCGTTGTCTCATTAAGGGGAATGATAGTTTGACAGGCTGTATTTGTCAGAACCACAGGACTTCAAAAGGAGCTGATAAAAGTCTTGGGAGTGTTTCTTGTACCTTGTTATCAAGCTATTGTATCCTGTCTGTTAGCTGCACGGCTCGTCTGCTGCTGTTTCTTTTAATTTTTTTTTTTTTCTTGTATTACACTCATGGCTATATTACCTCAAAAAAAGATCAGCCAGTTATTTTAGATGCAAATGCGAGGGTGCTGCATCGGTTATTTTCAGCAAACAAAGACTAATGCCGGCCCTTTAACTTGACATCGAATTGCCCCCCTGCTGTAACGCACAAATTAACACGAGCGGGGGTCTGCTGATGCCAAATCGACCTGTGACCCGGCACCATGTAATCTGGCTAAACGAATCCCATCAACATCATCCCCTTGACTTTCTCTAACTAAGGTATATTGATTAAATGCCGCGCTGTGTGTCCTTGTGTGTGCGTGTAATGGGTCTGTGGAGCTTTTTGTGTCAGTAAGAGACATGTGGATTGTGTGTTAAATAGTGAAGACACATAATAACCCAGGCTGAGAAGTACTCTAACACAAAGGACTGCAATTGTGACGGGGTAAAGCAAGAAAAATTCAAGGCTATGGCTGGAGAAAAAGGAGGGTGTGTAATGGAAAAGACAAAATAAAACAAATACTCACTTCATTGTAAAAAACATTATTAGGATTCTGTTATACAATGCAATGTTTTCTACTAACTTGTTCACATGATATGGCTAATCTGTTTGCACGTTTGACAATGCATTCACGTGAAACCCAACAAATGCTAGCTGGAAAAGTGGAAGTCATCTTAATGAGAGAAGGATGGTAAAAACTGAGTCAAAATACCATTGATGGCAATGATAAACAGTAACGCTATGCCATTATTTTTAGCAAGACATACCACTACAATAAATCATAGCAACTGTAAGTGTCCATTTAATCAACGTGCATTGTCTGTCTTACCATGATATAAATGTGCATCTCCATTTTTAAGCTGCATTTCTGTGTGTATTAGCTTGTCAACAATTGGCAAAGTCACTATGTAAGTAGCTAAATAGAAATGCACACAATGGTGGTGTATGCTCAGCTGTATATTCTTTTTGCAAAATCTGGTTGGTTTTGTAGATTTCATTCTCCACAAACCCCGAAACCATTCTCCTGTAGCATTCTCCATTACAAAAAAGATGCTTACTGTAGATTACAATACGGGATTCTTAAAGTAGCACCACTAGATTAGGAACAACATTGTTTTAAACGCTGCCCATACTCTCAGGATGCTGTTTTTATAACTGTTTGACTGTTTTACACAGATAAGTTCAGATGTTGAAAACAGTGTAGTACAGTGGTGCCTTCAAGGGCCGACAATCTTATATTCCACAAACAGGTTTTTAGATAGATTTAAACAGGTTTTCGTTAGATTTCAATAGGTTTTAACAGAAACTGTAATTTGAACTTGCTGCTGGGGCCATAAACAATACATTTTATCATTGAAGCTAAGGGCTGCATAAAACCTAACCTTGTGCCATGATTGGCCTCCGGACCTGACTTTGGACATGCCTGATGTAGTATGTTGCCAAGGTCAGCATTGTAAACAGCCTCTTGATGTGCACATCTATTTTCATTGTAAGACAGTCTTTGAGAGTGAAGGTCTCTCTTTGGATACGCAAAGGTTTTAAGAATGAGTCAGTTTATCTTATTAAGGGAATACTCATAATTTGAAATGAATAGGTCTTCAAGGACAACACTGAGATGTCCTCCAGTGATGGTCATGTGATCGGGGCAAGGCATCACAAGAGAAAACCAGCGTACTATCAAAGTCATCATCGTTATAAAAATGTACTCTCTGTGTCGATCCACAACAACAACAACAATCACAAGTCTACAGAGCTTAATGGACTAGTGTGGACACAGGTGAAAACACTGTATTATGTGTTGTGCTGTCTGTAGGAAAAATATACTGACATTAAACAACCCCAATTCGAAAACTGCCCTTTACATTTAAATAAGCTACAGTTTAAGAGACACATAAAACATGTAAACCCGTGTGACACATTTACAATAAACCTAGATACGGCAAAACGTGCTACATCAAAATGGTCATAAAGTCATACAATAGATGGACCGAAGATAGGACGCAACACACAGCAGCTGTATTTGAGCATGTCATTAATCTTGCTGCTGCCTGACGTCACACATTGTGTGTTGAGCCCTGCGTGTGATTGTTGTTGCGTGCATTCTCCGGAAACAGAGACGGGGTGAAGGGTGTGGAGCTAGTGGGAGGAAAACAGGAGTAGATTTAAAGTCTCAACCTGCAATTTTAACTGTCTCCCTTCACAAACCTGAGCTGTTGGATGCAGTGGGGTTGGACTGAGGTGGAGGAGGTCAGCGGGAAACACATCACTGTAGGAAATTATATACATTGCTTGATTTTGGCAAAAGAACTAGAGGAAGACTGCAATTTTGAAGGCCGTCTTTAGTGAGCTATCAGGTGACAAAACATAAAATGATAGACATGACACAAAGATTCTGATCTCGACGCTACACCTCAAATCACAGAGGCTGTTCGGATGAGGCGAAAAAACCCTGAGATCACAATGGCAGATGTGCACAACAGTCCAGACTGTGCTTTCAGAGATGAATAAGTTGGTGATTTATGTGAGGCTGCTCCACAGCTGGGGCCTCACCGAGAGGTCATGTTCCTTACACTGGCAATAATATTAAATACAAGCCCAGACTTCAGGCAGCAGCTGCACCCTCCAAATGTGGGAGGCATGGTCCGATTTTACCGCCTACTAAAAATGAGCCTTCAAGACAAACCAAATAACTGCTGTATTTATGAGCCAGGACTGAGTAAAAGGCTGAAGAATTGCTGCTTGTGTGAAGGCAACACATTTGAGTGTTAAAAACCTAAGAACAGACATATTCTCAATGTTCAGAGTAAATTTTTTTTTTTTTTTAAATAATTTGGCTATCACAAAATAAAAGGTGATGCTGCAACTTCCGCTCTAAAATGGCTGCATAAACCAGATACGGTTAGCTTTCTGAATGATAAAGCTACGCTCCACTGATCAGCCATAACATTATGACTTCTGACAGGTAAAGATTGATTATCTTGTTACCATGGCACGTTTCACTGGGTGTCCTTGGCGTTGAGTTGCTGGGAGCAGGAAAAATGCAGGAGTAAAGGCTTCAGCGACAGTGATGGTCTGGACTGACAAGTGTGATGCGTGGGGGATTCTAGTTCAGGACTTAAATGATCTGCTACAGCATTGTGAATTACTATTGAGTTGCGTTTATGTTTCTTCAGCTCGGTTTGTCCTTAAATGAGCAACTAGGTCTGAGCACTGTAGGAGCTCGTGACTCCATCTAGTGGTATAAAGTGATAGAGCAAGCCACCAAAGACTTTATTCTTCCTCTTGAGCATATTGTTGGGACTTTTAGTTCTAACTGTTGTAAAGCCACAAAAGTAACTGAATATTTACTGCTCTTCAAATGGAAAACTCACCTTTTGACACCAATAACTCATTTTAGATTATGCCCTGTGATGAAGGAATGTACTTTTTATTCCCCTCTTTGAACTAGCAACTCAAGCTGAGCAGTGCAGAAGCTCGTGACTCCATCTAGTGGTACAAAGTGACATGACAGGTTGCCTAAGAAACAGTGACACATGTCTACTGTAGCAGACTGAACATTATAACTGTTTATTTTTGGACAATACTCAATATAAAAAGTGAACTACTGCATTTGTCGTGTTTTTCTGACTTTCAGATTTTCACAGTGACACAGCTGCAGAATTGAATGTAAAATTTAAACCTTGGTTGACAACTCAAGGCTAATGCTAGAGTTGGAAAAAAAAGAAGTGGGCAGCAAAGGAGGAAGAGAGTAGATTTAAGAAAACTGTGGAGCAGGGTGTGTCACTTGAACACAAGGGCACTAAAATAAGAATAGGTGACAAGAGGGGAGTATGAAGGTGGACAGCTGGAAACACAACATTAATAGACGCTATAAAATGCACTCTCCATGAAGGAATGATATAAGCATTGCAAATGTTGTCCTCCCCCCCGGCCTCCATCCATTCTTTTTAATCTTCGGCGACACGGCATACTTCCACGTCTCGAACGTAACAGTGAGTTCACCTGAAAAACATACAGCTAAATCAAATTGGACGGTGGCAGTTTAAGGCCTAATGACAAGAACAAGAAAACCATTGTGACCTTGGCATTTTGCATAAGGAGATGTATGACTCTCCAGGGAAATGAGCTGTTCTGTCGCCCGAAGAAAACACTTTCCTGCTCTGATTTATTCATGAAGTGCTAACATGCCAAAGTAGATACGCTCTTTACATCCCCATACATGAAACGCCATGATACCGACACCGAAACGCCATTTAGAACATCACAGTATTCAAAAACGCTGCATTAAAAGCCAGTTCCTACATTAGCGACCTGCCTTGTTGAGGTAAACCTGTGCTGAAATACTCAAAGTGGCACCGTATAGCTCAATTTAAACGATGTGCTACATGACAGCCACTTCTTTAAAAGCAGGATTTGATGGCTACAATTTTGCGGCAATCTAAAATATTAAGCATGCCCTGCGTTCACATAGAAGCCTTGAGCGCTGTCAAGTAAAGCCTGTGACATTCTTTTGACCTTTCCCTTCCTTCCTCCAAATTGAAAAATGGCCGGACGCGTTTGGCAGAAACCACAAAAGGTTTTAAGAATAGAAAATGGCTTCAATCCATGGTGTTAAAAGGACTTGAAAGAGCCTATTTTGCCAATTTTTTACAGGGGGTTACACGGGGTTATATGAGGTGGTCAGTGTTTTAGTTATTGTGGTCGAAATTGCTCAGACCAAATGCTTATTACCAATGTTCTGTGGAATTTCTCATTCCACTGTGCAAAAATGGTAGTGAGAGTAGGAAATGAGAGTATTCAAAACACATTTATCACTCACAGAATGGGCAAATAGCACCAAAATGTATGACCATATTGGAATTGCTTCAAAGATGGTGTGATTAATGTCCATATTACTAGTAGCATGTGAGCAAAATTTGGGGTTGGTATCTTCTTTATGGCATGTCAAGCCCATTTCGGTGCTTCTGCAAAATAACAAAATTCCACAAGCCATAACTTCGGAACTATTTGTACTAGAATACAAAATAATTCAGACAATTTTCATTTAACTAACTAAAACATGTGGCCCTGACTTTTATATTTTCCGAGCTATGGTCTGCCAAAAATACAACAAATGTAAAAAAATAATTTCCTACTTTGAGGCTTCATATCTTCACAATAAACCAAATAGTCAAATAATACATTCATGTGATAATACTAAGCCTTCATCTAAAAGAATTTAAGGCATGGTGTTTTTCTAAAATATTATGAATGTTACCAGATTTTTTAAACCAAAAAAGATGATCAGAATTTATGCAATACAATTTCATTTTCTATTGTCAACTCAACCAATCTTAATAAATCCAAAAGATGTTGGATGCATACTTTGCTTACTGATAGCAAAGTTCCTATTTTATGTTCTATCAACCACCACTTGCTGCACCGGTGTAACAAAAGACTATGTATTTAGTATTTGGAAGATTATATTTGGATTCATTTAAATGGCAACCTGCCTTAAAACTTGATTGGAAAAATGTTTTATACAAGAACTGCTAAGACACAACATTTCTCTAGTTCTGCAGGGCTATACTTATGACAAATATCAACTAAATGAGCTACAATAAAACATATGATAACTTTGATATTGAGGACAAAGGATTAAAATAACAAAAGGTTTTCGAAAGTTTCCAAAATGGCATATCAAACAAACATAGTCATTGTTCCTACAGTGTAAGGCAGACTTACGGCTAATTCCCCCTGTGCTAAATCCTAAATGAGTTTACAGCTGCATTGGCATCAGACAATATCCACAGTATACCCCTGTTACATTTAGATACAGCAAATCCCTTTTCAGGACACAGCAAACAGCTTTTATCAACGTGAGAAGCGGCCTCTGTTAAGCACACGGGCTAATCCCTCAGCAGTATTTGATATTACAAAGCTGCACTGAGGCGGGGCTGTTTTTATATGGGCGAGTGTACGCATCTGCTCCAAGTAGACCTACAAAAGGTTGGTATGGAGTAAAAGTTTGTGGAGGCTTTACAATATGTTAAAAGTAAAGCAGAAGTGTGCGGCTTTACACCCACCTTTTGCATGTATGCTTTATTTATTATCATTTAACAGATATGATTGCTTGTGTAAATGGTTTGCACTTGTCCAATATGTCCCATTGTTAGGACAGGTCAAAAGAACTGATAATTAGTTTTCCAGGCGGCATTGTTAAACTCAATGAGATCAAATATTTAATCAAAACGAATCTAATACAGTTTAATGGACGTGCGGGACTTGGAAATACGCTCCCGTAATTGCATTAAACTGCTTTTTATCAAGGAGGCAAGCAATGGTGGAGAATGGGACATAAAAACACGTTACCTTGAGCTGTAGAGGGGACAAGAGGAAGGATATTGCTATGTTTAGGGAAGGGTTGGATGTTCAGTTTGTTGATTATTGCGATTAGTGCAAAAGCTATCAATTGGCGACCAGCTGTGCTAAGTTTATCTGAACAGGTGGGTCTGGGTGTGTTGTTAAATGGACTCTGAAGTGAGTTGTTTGTGGTTTGAAGCCAAGCCAAGTGACTAATTTGCAAAATAGTACACAAACACACAAAATGAATATGAAAAAGACAGCGTTACAGCAGAGAACTTAGTAGGTTTAGATCCCCTACACTCATCGCACTGTAAGTTTTACGTAACTCTTAAAAACCTCTCATGTTGTTTACAGTAGCACAGCTCATATTGTGCAATTTGCTGGGTATAGCTTTCAGGGGACCTATAAGTGCTCACGCAAATATAATTGGAGATATACTGCAGAAATATAGCAATTACCACTACATTCAAACGCTGCTTTGACTGAATCCCGTGATTGGCTTAACCACCATTATAACTTATGCAGAAAGGCTGTTTGCTTGTCTAATCTTGCTTCCTGTTTCCATGCCAAACATAGGCTACTGTATGTTTGCTCACACGGTATGGCTGCATGTTTGCGTGGGCTCCCTCGCTCCATGTGCTCATTCATTAGTGTCAGGTAAAGTGTTGCCTTTGTATTGCGTGGAAGGGTATTTATGTCTTGCTTCCCATGCCTTCTGTTTGCATTTGCTTTTCTTCAAACTAGCCCTTTTGAACGCAACAAAAGCCCCTTCCCCTCCTGCTTTATCCGCCGCAAACATCCTTGTTTTTCCCCTTAAACCTTCATTGCATCACTCCAACCCTTTCTTCCATGTCTTCTCCACATGCCTGCTTGGGCGCCCTGCCTCTCTGTGCCTCCTTGTCTGCCGGAGTGTATGATGTATGCTAAAAGTGTATGTGTAAGTTATGCAGTTCGGTGTGTCCGTGCGTGTTTTTTTCCTTTCTGCCAAAGTCTGCGTGCGATTCTCGCTGTGTGTATCACTGCAGGCTGAGTGGCTCGCTCCTATCTCCTCATTTGTATTCCGCTCATCTTCAGGCCAGGTAGGTAATGACAAGCAGCAAAGGCCAGGATGTCACACGGCTCTACTCAGTTGCCGGCTGTGAGCTGACGTCAAAGCTATGCACATGCAAACACAGACACACAAAGGTAAATAAGCAGATATTGCTTTGCATGGTAAGTTGCTAAAATACAGTACAGGTGACAAATGTATTCTGCCAATTCAGATTTCCATATCCTTCTTTTCTCAAAATGAAACCTTCCTCATAATCATGCAGTCTCACTTGAATTCTCTGTATGGGGAAACTCCACGTGGCTGAAAGCAATAGCCTCCAAGCCATCCAAAGTGCAATCCCAGATCTCTGGATACACGTCTCCATCCTTTCAATCTCTCATTCTGTGATACTTTTTTGTCCCGATGCCATTGCTTCCTCTTCCATCTCCGTCCCAATTTTTATCCCCAGCCCCACGCTGCAGATCACACTGTCCTTTCTGTGTTTCTCTCCCAAGTCTCCAATCTACCACACTGCAGATCACTCTGTACTTTCCTGCTTCATCTCCAGCCCTCAAATCTTTTATTTCGCCTGCTTTCCACCTCCACAACTGCACGTTATTTCAGAATGCTACTCGGAGAGATGAAGTTTCCTTATAGTATTGACAAGACTAGTTACTGTCATTTTGGATGTACTGTTGTAATGAGAAAAGGTAATAAGGCATTATGTTACACAATTTGTAAAATGAACATTTGTAAATAGAGAATTATTATGATTCAATAAAATCATACAGAATGAAGGTCACTTTTCATTTTTTATTGCTGATTAAATATTGGTAGTTATACATTTTGAAGTTCAATACCTTAATAATGAACCAGTACTGATCCAAATAGTAGCAGGGGCATTTCTAAAACTTCTGGGGGCATTGAGCAGGAGGTACCAGTGTTCCCCTAACACTTAGTTTATTTTTTTAAATTAATATTAGTGTTTTAATTATATAAATCTTAATAGAATGTAAACATAAAAAACACCATGATAAACGGTTTAACATATCAACAAATGCTTACTTTTTGACAGCAATTATTGTTGAAGACAAATAAATGTGACTTTATAAAATCAAGTTATTTAAAACATATATGTATGTGGGGGGTTTGGGGGGAGGGGGCCCTGTCAACTTGACCCCCGAGGCATTTAATGGTATGCCTACCCACTTGCAACTTTCCTGAATATTGGCAAAATAAGGCAGCACATAAATAAATAAATATTTGTTTGTATTTTTGTTCCAGAGTCTCCTAATTAGCGGTGATGCAGTGTCTTACCATTAGCAGCATCTATGGCTAACTTTTTGACCCCTCTCGAGGCCTCACGGTTCTGCTGTAACAAGTCCAATTTTGGCTCTAAAAACCAGTGTCTTTTATACTGTTTAAGTTTCGAATCACGCTGCGCCTGTAGACAGTAACTTCCCTGCAGAGCTTCACCGTTGCTCCACTTTACACCTCTGGCTTTTTGATCTGGTCACCAGTGTTATTATCAGGTGTGTTCGAGATCCCGGAGCCGTTTCGATTTTTTCTTACCCTAAACTCCACCTGAACTTTGTCAACTTCACCTCACTCACTTCTCTTGACTATTTTCCACCATGCTCCTGTGACTCATCAATATAAATGCAGCTGTTCACAGTTTTTTTTTAACTTGGCTTAACTGCCAGTTCTCATACAGCTGCCTTCTGTCTCCAGCACAGTCGGTCGATACTTATTTACTGTTATGTGATTAGCGTATGAGAATACCAAAGAGATCACCTGCGTGGTTGTGACCCTTATAAAGTCAGATGGATAACATTGTGCCTGAGTAACTTCTGATCAGTACATTTTGTACACACACTAACGCATCTCAGCCACCTTCTGTGTATTAGAGCGTGTTTTAAATGAGTCAAATACTGCATGTACTTGTCTATGTACATACACAAGCTGTTCTCATCCACAAATGTAACATGCTGACGGTTAAGTGCCCTATTCTGACACTTATGCTCTGTCTGTGGCTTGGTGGGTTTACTACTGAAGGGGTAGGCTATTATTTTGTGAAGGATAGCTAAATTATAGGTATATACTGTATATATGTATAACTAATATCCCTCTGGGATTAATAAAGTTTATCTATATATAGGTTATTAGTTGAGAAGCTGACAGGAGCACAACAAGGAGCTCAAACCATGTACTCCGCTGAAAATGAGGCTAGTGAAAATTAGATTATAAACACTAAGCTACAGTAATTTTAAATGTGTGGTTCATAGAGGATATTTCTACATGTTGCAAAGAAATGGCTCAAATATTAGTTAAGCTGGACAAATTAATTTGCTTTTATTTCAGCTTTATAAATGAGGAACATAATAAACAATCACGTGATGAATAAATGCATGGAAATACCAAAGACACAAAGCATGTGCATTTGCTCCTGTTTGTTTCTTTAAACTACAAGTATGTGCTGTAGGCAATAAGCCATACCAAACTAGTATGATGCAATGGAAAAAGGCCATACTTGGGTCAATAATAAAATGCTTTTTCAGCTGTGCACAATCAGTTTGTCGCAGGTAGCAGAGTTCCCCCCACTGTGCTGTGACAGGCCTGTTAGGCAGCTCAGAGGCCAGGGGCTTATCAGCTGCTGCTGTGGCCCCGAGCAGTTTAGGTGGACAAGTGTATGCCTCTGGAGAGGACACAAGTCCATCAGAGGGGGTTTACCCCAATCCATCTCTTTAATGCTGAGTGCCAAGCAGAGAAGCTTAGTCTTTAGAATGACTCTGGCAAAGATCAAACCCCAAAGCTCAAAGTGTCAAGCCGGACACCGACTACCTGGGCTGCCGAGAGACAATATCCTCCTCTGGGATGTGGGAGTATAACCCTCTTAATCTCTGCCTCCAGCTAGCCTTACAGCTCTATTCTAAAACTTCAATCATAACCAGTTAGGTCACTGAGGGGTATCAAAATATAATTCGAAGTCGCTCAGTTATTCAGAAGCAATGCTTGAAGTTACAGTCTTAAAATGGCACTATATTTCTTTTGTTATATGTTGTATATTAAATGACACAAAAATAAATTGTAATATATAACCCTGGGATAATTTCAGTGTTGTGTTTAAATGCATACTACATGTGAACTAACCATACAAAAAGTAATGACACACCTTGAGCAAGTCAGAACAACAACCCAGAAGGTTTTGGGTCGAGTCATTTAAAACAAGTTACTGCCATTAAATATTGTCCACATATGGTGACGTATTTTAAGATAGAAAATGTTATTTACTTTGTATAACACTCAATAACAACTCAACTGCACAAGCTGAATAAATCAACAAGGCTCCATTAAAAAGAGGCAACATTAAAGCTAACTTAGAAGCATTGTCAGCTTGTGATTAGCAACGTTAACATTTTTAAATTAAAAACAAATGAACAGAGAAGTACTAAACTGAGCCCATCCATGGAGTCTATGCAACATAAACCTTGATGCTATAAATGGGACCAATGAAAAACATACT
>JAWCTZ010001240.1:0-22175 GCA_036850595.1 Rhyacichthys aspro | reverse complement strand
CTGTCTTTTAGAGTTATGAAAACACACTTATTTTGCTTGTTTTGTTTTTTGACATTTAAAAATTTGGCTTCCATTTAATCTCATTCATTTACAGCTAAGCCTTTCACTAAAGCAAAGGTTTATTTATTTTTATGTAATTTTGTCTTTCTTCTAGTTTAATTGGTATTTTTCTATTTTTTGCTCCATTTTAGTGGTTTTTGGATTTGTGGGTGATTTATGCCATTTTTTTTTACATTTTTTAAAAACAGACCAAAACCATAACTCAACCCAAGACAAAGCTACAGCTAAACCAGATTTCCAGTCAGTTTATACATAATAAACCTTTTATATGACAAGCATTTAACATAGTATCTGTCTTTCTCGTGTATTTTCCTGTTCTTTCATATTATTTCACTGTAAATCCCGTGACTTTTTAACAGTGCACAAACTATGGGCACAGTTAGCAGTGTTAGCCCAGCTCCCTAAAGCCCAGTGCAATTGCCCTGTTATTGTCCACTCATCCACTGCCTCAATGGCAGGTGGCAGCGAAAGGGGGAGCAGGGCCATAGCTGACATATTGTAATTTGACAGTGAGTCTCATATTAAATGCATTGTTAACCTGTCTGAGAGAAAAGAGAGAGCAGAGGACTCCGCTGGAAAAATTATGCTTAATGACAATCTGAAGGTGACTTTGAATTTTACCTGGAAAATAAGCCACAATTATACTCATGTATTTGCTTATTCCTGTGGTGTCAGACTCAAAATGGTGAGAAATAAGAATCCTTTCATTGAACGAAGATGGAGGCACTTGAAAAGCTTTTATTATAGTTTGAATGGAAGGTTTCATTTTTATTTGAGTCTTACACAAGTTATCTCTAACAATAATTTACAGGTTTTAGTAGAATTTGAACAAGTTTTATATGGATTTGAGTAGGATTTAGATGGATTTAAACTGGTTTTATATGGATTTGAACTGGTTTTAGATGGATTTGAACTGATTTTAGATGGATTTGAACTGATTTTAGATGGATTTGAACTGGTTTTAGATGGATTTGAACTGGTTTTAGATGGATTTAAACTGGTTTTAGATGGATTTGAACTGGGTTTAGATGGATTTGAACTGGGTTTAGATGGATTTAAACTGGTTTTATATGGATTTGAACTGGGTTTAGATGAATTTGAACTGGTTTTAGATGGATTTGAACTGGCTTTAGATGGATTTAAACTGGTTTTAGATGGATTTGAACTGGGTTTAGATGGATTTAAACTGGTTTTAGATGGATTTGAACTGGGTTTAGATGAATTTGAACTGGGTTTAGATGGATTTGAGTAGGCTTTAGATGGATTTGAACTGGTTTTAGATGGATTTGAACTGGTTTTAGATGGATTTGAGTAGGCTTTAGATGGATTTAAACTGGTTTTAGATGGATTTGAACAGGTTTTATTTGGATTGAAACAGGTTTTATATGGATTTGAAATGGATTTAGATGGATTTGAGCAGGTTTTAATTGGATTTGAACAGGTTTTAGATGGATCTGAGTAGGCTTTAGATGGATTTGAACAGGTTTTATTTGGATTGAAACAGGTTTTATATGGATATGAAATGGATTTAGATGGATTTGAGCAGGTTTTAATTGGATTTGAACTGATTTTAGTGGGATTTAAACAGGTTTTATTTGGATTTGAACAGGTTTTATATGGATTTGAAATGGATTTGGATGGATTTTAGCAGGTTTTAATTTGATTTGAACAGATTTTCGATGGATTCAAACATGTTTTATTATATAGATTACAGATTATATACATCTTTGTAGCAGAAACTGGCTTAAGATTTCATGAACAAATAAAATTAATCTGATTGCAATCCACCTAAAACCTGTTCAAATCCAGTTTAAACCTTATCACCTGTTAAATGTATTGAAGGGCCACATAAAACATTGCAAAGGGCCGCATTTGGCCCCTGGACCTTGAGTTTGACATGTGTGCTGTAATGCATTCGACTCGTATTTTCCACTTTGTCTATTAGTCATGTTTATTTTTACATCTTTCACACAAAAAAACCCCATGTTAAACACACAATTCTGATTTGTTTTTTAAGGTGTAACGGGGCTTTATGTGAACAGGATGTTGAATAAAACATGGCTGCTGTCATTTCCTAAAAACACTGTTCATAGATTTCAGTAAAAAGCTGCTTGACTTTGAGTTTATTCGTCTGTTTGTTCTGCTGACCTCTGCTAATGAAATGGAAAATACTGCTGCTGCTACATCACAGTTTAAAAATACTGAGCCCGTTTAAAAAAAACTAAACAAAAAAGACTCTATTATATGAAAACTGATAAAGTGGTTGATATATTGCACTGCAAATGACCACTAATGGAAATGGCAAGAGAGGGGGCAAAAATCCATGGCATATTGATGAATTTGTGCAAAAAGAAGAGGCAAACAAACACTGCACTTTTGAGAAACCTGAGAAATAAATAGCATTGTCTTTATAAAAACGCGACACAGTGATGCATGATGTGTTTATTACCAGTTATGTAAATGATGTATATGTTTTCTGGGTGACTAGTGCCGCCTTCAGACCTCGCATTTCAATCCGTCTATTTCTGGACATATGTAAAAGAGCTCATGTCATATTCAGACCTGGTATTTATAGCATCATCTCGAGTCGGCGTTAGGTCTCACTTTTCCGCATCGTAAGCTAAACGACACTGACTTCTTAAGTTCTACCTCGTTCACTGAAGAGACAGCACCTCTTTATAAATCCAGATGGAATTAAAACTTTAAATACAATGACGTGCTGCCTTTAAAAGTGATGGTTCGGCTAAAATAACGTCACTAAAGTCAAAGGTTTCAAAGTGTAAAGTAGAAACTGAAATGATACATCGAGCCTGGCCACCTTCAAATGCATTTTTAGATTAGAAAGATTAGAAAGACAAATTCAGAAAGCAATGCTACAAGATTTAATCAGTTTGCGTTTTAGTGGCAGGTCTAAAAAGTATGGAAGCCTGTTTCCACCATGTAAGAAAAAATAAAAGTCCAGCAAGAAGTCAGAATTATGAGAATAAAAGTCGTAATTACGAGTTTTAAAGTCAGAATTATGAGAATAAAAGTCGTAATTATGAGTTTTAAAGTCCGAATTATGAGAATAAAAGTCGTAATTATGAGTTTTAAAGTCAGAATTATGAGAATAAAAGTCGTAATTATGAGTTTTAAAGTCAGAATTATGAGAATAAAAGTCGTAATTATGAGTTTTAAAGTCCGAATTATGAGAATAAAAGTCGTAATTACGAGTTTTAAAGTCCTAATTATGAGAATAAAAGTCGTAATAAAAATTATGAGTTTTAAAGTCAGAATTATGAGAATAAAAGTCGTAATTATGAGTTTTAAAGTCCGAATTATGAGAATAAAAGTCGTTATTACGAGTTTTAAAGTCATAATTATGAGAATAAAAGTCGTAATTACGAGTTTTAAAGTCATAATTATGAGAATAAAAGTCGTTATTACGAGTTTTAAAGTCAGAATTATGAGAATAAAAGTCATAATTACGAGTTTTAAAGTCCGAATTATGAGAATAAAAGTCGTAATTACGAGTTTTAAAGTCCGAATTATGAGAATAAAAGTCGTAATTACGAGTTTTAAAGTCATAATTATGAGAATAAAAGTCATAATTACTAGTTTTACAGTTATAATTATTTTTATCTTTATCTTTAAAACTCGTAATTATGATTTTTATTCTCATAATTATGACTTCCTGTTGGACTTTTTTTTCTCACGTGGTGGAAATAAAAAAGGCCTAAGCTGTGGGCATTTCATTCAGGATAAGAATGAATGAATGAATAAATGAAACCTTTCAAACCTTTATTGCCCCGAGAGGACTTTGTCTTGCACCAAAAGGTAAAAAACAGATACATTCAACAACAAGATACAAGACAACATAGTGGACACACACCACAATATACAACTGTAGGCCTCAAAGGAGAGCGCCAATAAGAATAAAAACATTATCTAAGATTTAATGGTAAACATATAATATATATTTGATGATAAAAGGGTTGGATAGACTAAAGAAAATGTGTATGTTTGAGTTTGTTGATAGATCCCTGGAGACAGATTCAGAACCGAGCCAGTTTATGGAGTATTTCTCATAATCTGGCTCCTAATAGTGTTATGCATTTAGCCACACTGTGATGCCTCGCACTAATTGGATGGGTATATTTTTGATATTAGTTCTCATGGGCCCACTGAGCCTGCACCACATGGGGTAAAATCTGTCACAGCGATGACTCTACAACCTCCTGCTACTTCTCACAAACTGTATCCTCACGTTACCTTTTCAAGTTTTACAAATGTTGATACGTTCAGCAACTGTGTTATTGAGTTAGGAAACACTCACATTTACACACGACGCTGCTCGGGGAACGGTTTTAATAAGACTCTAATAGACGTTTCCTCTGGAGGTTTATTTAAAGTGCATTAAGCAACAGTGTTTACATTATTGCATCTGGGTTTTTAGTTTATTTAGCTTCTCTCAGGGGAATATTTAGGAGGTCAAGCCAGCTCTGAACCGAGGGTAAAGGAAAAGCTTCTGCAGTTAAAGGTTTTATTTTCATATTTTTATTGGAAAGTTGCTGGAACAAGCAAAAAGACTTCATGGACAGTTTTCTTTTATATTGTATAGAGTATATAGATTGCCCCTCTTCCTCCCAAGGCCTGCAAACTTTGACATCTATTTTAATTAACTTTATAGTCTATAAAAAGAACTATTTCCAGTCTTCTTACTCTTTCCTGCTCCTTTGCTGTCAGTCTTTTCCATCAATAAAAGCATAAAAGCTCCAAAAAAAGTGGTCATAGCTCTCATTTATACTCTTATGTCCATATTTTTTGTCTGTTTATATAAAATAATCATTGACCAGGGCTCAGTTAAATGCTATTTGCCATAAAACACTGAATAGTGGTTGCAAGAAGATCAAAGATAAACAGAAGGTAAGGTGTACGTAACACACAAAGACAGTGACAATTTTAAAACGATCAAACTGCATTTACTGTAGCATACTGTACTGTACTGTAGGGTAGCAGATCAAGATTATTTTTGCAATACTGAACCTGGTGCATCTATAACACCCCCACGTCTGCAGAATAAACACCAGTCTTTACACGTTCAAAGAGAGAAAGCCCAGCCTCTTTAGATCTGTGACTTTATAACTGAAAAACTGATTTGGAAATGCAACTTTATTGTACTTTGTGTCTAAAATCAGGAAGATATGGTCCAATATCTGCGTTCCCTGGACGTTCCTTCGCTCAGAGTCCCATCCCCAACAACAAAGTGACCTGTCTGCTTTTTGTTTTATGAATAAAGCCAAAACTGCACCAATTGTTGGCACAAACTCATCAAACCAAAGATTAGAGATCACCTTAAACTTCCTGCTCCCTTGTTGTTAAACCTTGTGTGAATGCACTGCCAATGTTTATGCATCTTTCACTTTTATGTTTTTCTTATTGCTCTGTTTCTCTTAATAAGTGTTGCACTGAAATAGCCACTTCCTGAGAAAGATTTTCACTTAATTCAGTGTTAACAAATCAGCGAAAATCCAGTGGAGTGTTCCTTTTCCAGAACACATTATATTTATTCTATTGATTACCCAAAGCTTGCCTGTATATGCTTAACACAATAAAATGTCTGGTTAGAAATAATTGTTGGGAAGTGTTAATTGTCTCACATCTTTAATCTATTTAATGTCTATCACAGACACTTTATATTCAGTCTGTGGTAAAAGAGTAAAAGGATTGCATTGTTAATTTACTCGTATTTGAGACTCTTTTTTCAGTCTAGTTGTAGAAATGCTCGGCTGTAGTTGACTTCAGAGTGAACCGACGTTGCAGAGGGCTGTCAGGTGGAATATGAATGGTGCTCTCATATCAGTAACTGTGCTTCAGGCCCAAAGCCAGGACATCTCCGCTCACAGCCTTTTGACCGCAGCCTCATTAATCACGCTCCTACACATGACACAGAGTAATTACCTCGCGCCCATACACACTCTCGGCCACTATGTAACACACTTAAGTAAAAGTGTTTAAAACGCCTCTGATTTGAACAACTTTACACACGCACAGATATTAGTTTCAAGGGTAGACGCTGTAGACGCTGCCGTGTTGAGTGTTTTTTATTTATTTTTTTTCTCTCCGGGAAGTGTTGTGCAGGTCATGGATCCCCGTTGCCCCGGGAGGGAGTCTAAGTCTGTCTAAGCGTGATGAAATCCTCCACCTGTCCTCATTCATCAAGTCCACTACACATATTAATTATCACAAACCTTCAAACTTACAGCAAAGGACGTACAGTACTCCCACTCCCCGCACTCGAACGCACCATCCCGCTCCACACTCAACTCCCCGACGGACAACAATCTCCCAGATCAAATCATTTCTAATAATTAGCTTTTCCCAAAAAGCCTTATATACATCTGTCCAGGGAGCTTTATTATCAGTAGTAAGCATTTCCCTTCTTTTTTATTGAATCTTTTATATTATTTGTAGTTTTTTCTGGGATCTCTTTGCACCTTGGAGATTATTTGGCTAAGACCCCAGTATTTGATGTGTGTATTTAACATACTCTACAACAGCATTTGCTTGGCTCTAATTGGACCAATGACAAGTTTACTGACCCACTACGACCGATGACGACTTAAAAAACATTAAAAAAAACACATGCACATGATCTAAATGTTCTTTTTGTTGCTACATTTACATTTTGAGCGTTTGGATTGGTGTTGTGTCGAAGGAAATACTTATGGAAATATATTTATCAGCCTCAAAATTAGCCTTCAGTAACACGCTTGACGTTTGTAGGAAGCTAAAGTTATGTTTTAATATTCAGTATACGAAGTGAATTTGAAGGAAACACGGTTGAGATGTGAATAAACCTGATTGACTGAGTGCCTCAGTATTTCGTTGGACGAGCCGGAGGAAGTGTCTAGGGAGAGGGAAGTCTGCGTTTCTGGGTTTAGACCGCTGCCCTCGGATAAACGGACTAGGTTTTAGTTGGATTATGCCGTAAAATGAGGGAAAGTAACAGGAGTTTTGTGTGAGTTACTAATTTCTTTGCCTCAAACTAGCAAAAAGAAAGAAAAAATCTGCTTTTTTTGCCTTAAACAAGCAGATTTTAACACAGTTTGATATGCCCACACTTTTTTTTTTATTAAATATTGTTGTAAAGCCTGCATCTCATATTCAGCAGAGAGTTGTTTTTATCTTTTCATAACATACAAATACTTCTTTACCATATATTGTTCTCTGAAACCGACAGCGCTGATCTTGGTCAACATGGCTGACCGGTAGCGTTAATATCCTGCATTTGGTGGAGTGGCCCGGGACAAGGCAGAAACATGGACGAGTTCCCTGCAGATTAACAACAGTGAATGTGTCCTTCTGTTTCTGAGAACATTTCTAAACACTGATACGAAGGCAGTGATGCAGTGAAATCAGGTGAAGACTGACCTGAATCAAACCTAATGCCATTGTTCACGTCAACAACTACAGAAAAACACAGAGATATATCTGTATGTTTGCATCTCCACAACTACACAATAAAAGCAAGTTAGTTACTTGATATATCCCCAAATTATAATTTTATGATATATATTGAATCTACCAGTTACATAATCCTTTACATGATCCTCTGTCATATCAATAAAATAGTTTTCATTTGGGTGTGATTTATTTTGAAGACACTTCCTGACAGGAACTAATGAAGATGATTTCTTAAGTTTCTTTACTGTATCCTGGATCTATACAACAATTAATGGCTGTCAGAAAAGATTCAGATGCAAAGATGCAGACTCTTATATAAGTTTGCTTTCTTTTTCTTAAAACTGTAAGGTAATAAGTTATTCCATGAGTATTTCCTTCACTCAAACACATACATGTTAACTCTTGAATGAAACTTAGTGACAGAATTAAATAGAAAAACAAACCAGGAACCTGTTTGTCACACATTAAGACTCCTCAATTAGTTCAAGAACTGAGGAAAACCTTACATCAGCATGCTGCTCTATACAGGGTTTCCACGTGTAGTGAATGACAAGTGAAAATCCTCCATCCTGGACGTATTAGACTTGTTTTTGATGTGAAAGCTGTCAGAGCAGTCGGAGGTTTCCCCCTGAGCCTGTCCTAAATTGGGCGGAGATCATTAGTTTCAGAACGGTCCTCTAATCCTTTTTTAAGCATTTTATAATAAGACAGAGACCGGCTCGTATCCGTCGAGAGGCTCCTCTGAAGCCAACAAGATTAAAGTCCTCTAAATGACCGCCGTTGGTCCTTATTTGAGACATTTCCCTTTTAATCAGCCATCAGTCCTCATCGCTCCCCGTTTCTCTGACAGCAGTCACGCGAACGGCCCTGAAACCCAGCTCCGACAGCAGCAGCCAATTAGAGGGGACACAGGAAAGATAAAAGAGCTATTATCACACTGTCCCTGACCATACGTCGAGCCAATTAATAAAAAGACACTGCTTCACTGCCTATATTTCTGATGGCAAAGGTCACAGGAACTCCTCTTTAAATGTTAGGGTCACTTTTGTCTCTCTTTTTGTTGGGAAACTTAGAATAATTGTCACATATTTTTGCGGATAAACAAGAGTAACAGCACACTACCATTCAATTAAAATAAGGCACTCTTACAATCACCATTTTCCATCAAAAACATGACAAAGAGCGCCACAAAACCTTAATAACGATCGATTAAATCAAACAAATTGTGGACTACACAAGGTCAAGGAAGGCATCAAGTAACTATTTTAAGTATGGAAACGGCATTATTCACAAAATGTCAAAATTTTACAAAAGGTTCTTACTTTAAAAGTGCTTTTTGAAATCAGTTTAAAACACACATGTCAAACTCAAGGCCCGGGGGCCAAATGCGGCCCTTTGCAATGTTTTATGTGGCCCTTCGAAACATTTAGTAGTTTACATTTTTGGCACAAGGTTTGAACAGGTTTTAGATGGATTTGAACAGGTTTTAGATGGTTTTGAACAGGTTTTAGATGGTTTTGAATTTTGCTACAAAGATTAACCTGCCATCACCTACTACAACCTGTTGAAATCCAACTAAAACCTGATCAAATCGGACTAAAACCTGTTCAAATCCATCTAAATCCTGTTCAAATCCAAATAAAAGCTGTTCAAATCTGACTAAATGTGGGAATTAAAATAAATTAAATGAAACAAGGGGATAGTAACAAATCTTCTCCTTTTCAAACACCAAATGTGTTTTTAGTTTAAGTTAACTTCTGAATAACTATTAGTTTGTTGATTTAATCTCTTTCTTTTTAATCAAATGTTTGAAATAAACTTCATTCATTCAATGTTAAGCTACTTACCACCATTTTCCCCAAATATTATAAATAAGAAACTATTTGTAAATGATCTTGATAAATACTTCATTTTTGAAAGAGTATCTATCACTTATACAATGTGTATTTGTATTACTGCAGACATATCAAGATTTACGCCCATGTAATTAATAAAAGTTGAGTTGTGATGTGCGCAGTGAGGGGCTAAACGCCGGTCTGATTCTGCCCGGGGCAAACCCAGAGTGAGCAGAGTGTGAGGGAGGAGTCGTCGTCGTGTGAAGGCCCTGACAGCGCAGACACTTAATTGATCTTCATTACGTTAATTATGGCTGCGACGTGGAGCGGGAATGAAAAACGGGTCACACTCCTGCGCCTCTGTGTCTGGATGTTCCCCATTAAGCTTTCTGCTGACCTTCAAACTACACCCAGCCACTGTTTAACTAAGAAGAAATGTGCATAAATAATGTGAACAAACACCTGTGTCACCAAAGGCCAGCGACCACCGTGTAGAACAACAATGACCGCAATTGACTCCAAGGATTCATATTAGCTCGACTAAATTTATGCCAAAAAAGATTTAATTTCTGCTTTGTGGCTTGATTGACAGCTGTGAGTGACAGCGACAAGGTTTGTTGTTACACTCAATTTGTCAAAGCCACGGCGGAAATATGCAGACGACCTCAAAGTCCAGAGCAACCGTTAGTAACAGATTTCCCACCACAATGGACTTCTGACATGTATATGGTTAGAGCAATACCTAGAATACAATCTAGAGATGTTAGAGAGAGAGTCAAATAAAAACAGTCACCTAAGGTTTAAAGAAGGCTTCAAAACTGTGTTCAAATGCCTTTTTTTTAAACTGTTTCTTCAACCTTTTGGGCCATTATTGCCTTATTATCAAAAAGGAATGGAAACTTCTGAAGAATCATCCTCTTTTACTTCCCAATACGAATTATAGTAAAGTGTAATAAGTAAAAATCAAAGTCTACTTTATTGTCAATTCTGCCTCATGTTGCACATACAGAGAGTTTAAATTACTCTTTCCTTGTGCATACGATAACAATAGTAGTAATAAATAGTGCAATGTAAGAAAAACTAATATAATAATGTATCTGATAAAAATAGAATGTATAAAAAATTAATACAACTTAAGGCACATAAAATAAAATAAAATAAAATACGGATTATAGTATATACATTATTTATTTATTTATTTATTCTTGTATTATTGTCTGTGCTTTTGAATCTTTTTGTGATGTCCACTGTGTTGTCCTGTCTGCTGATTGATTGTATCCATTTTTTTGTTTTTTATTGTTGTTTTTAAAGCTCTTGGTGCAAGACAAATGTTTTTTATTCATTCATTCATTCAGATACACTGTGAGGTAGTGACTGAATGAGCTTATCTTATAAAAAAAGCTAAAGCTACCAACGATATAACCCAAAAACAGTGTCCAATTTCCATTACCCGCCTCTACTTCGAGCACTTTTCCGTCGCTGCCAGCCTGCGACCCATCAGCCCGCAACAACCACAACTTTGTAGGTGTTTGTGATTCGCCCCCGTCCAACCCCAGAGCACGGATGACTGCCCTGTCAGCGAGCCCCGGCTTTGCCCTCGCATCTGAATAAACACCATCTGAAATCGGCCGCCGGTGTATAATATCTGTCAGGATTCTGCCTCCCGCTGATCCCGGGACCGTGACCTGCGTCCCCGGGGAGGTGCTGACGGGACGCCTCGGTGACAGGGTGTCTCCCCGTTGATCCGGAGCCGATTCGCTCTCACGTCCGCTCCCGAGGCTCGCCCTATGCATCGGAAATGAGACGGGACGCCGGGCGGGACGCGATGAACAGTCTGGAGAAAAGGATAAACACGGGCTTCGGAGACGGCTGTCGCTGAGATTGACGCTTCCCTGGATTTTTTTTGTTGTCGTCCTGTCAGCGCGATAAAGTTTTCCCGGGTGAATAATTGAGTCCTTCAGACGAGGAGCCGTGTCAGTCTTTTTTAGGCCGTATGCACTTTCTGGAGAAGCTCTGTTTTAGATTCTGGTAAATAAGACTGTGACAGGGCAGTGGTTCTCGGATTAACGCTGAGAATACACAAAAACTGAGTCTCATCCTCAGGTTTTGTCATTGTTGGTCCTGGATTATTCAAGTTCTATTCTGGTTTAGTCCGGATTCTGTTTTAATCTAAGGATGTGTTGTCTTCTTCTTTTAGTTTGGAATAAAAAATAGTTTGTTTAGGTCCTGGTTAGCGTTTTCAGCTCTGGATTAAATGAACAGACTTTTAGAAACTGGTTTTACTGTGTGTTGTATTAGTTTAAACTCAACAAGTCGGCACCAAAAACTTTAATTTTAATTCTGCTCATAATGTTTTATCTTAACAAACATTACTCTTTCTGTGTTTAGTCTTGATTTTAGTTTTGACTTTTAGGACAGGTTTTATCTAGGGTTTTGTCCCAGATTAGCGCTGGGTCTAGTCCTGGTTTCTCAATGGGTTTAGACTGGTTTAATCTTTGATTATTTCCTTTTTTAAACCTCCTCAAATACTTATTCCTTATGCAGCTTTTAAATCCTAGGATTTATATTGGTTCTGTTGGATCCAGTCCTGCTTTTGTATGTTTTATATTTTGACTTCAGTTCTGTGTTTCTTCCTTACTTACTGTCTGCTTTATCCCCAGATTAGTCCTGATTTTATTACTGGGTTTAGTACTGATTTATTCCTAATTTATTCCTAATTTTGTACAGGTTTCCTCTTGGGTTTCGTACAGACTTTTTGAACTCTACTTCCTTTGTTTTGGTGAAAGAAAAGACCTAATAAAACCTAGATTGCTCCAATTCTAGGCCTTTTATTAGATGAATCTATTTGGAATAGATTCGAGGCAACAAAGAAGAGTTCAATCTTAATTAGTTTAGTTTAGTTTAGTTTAGTTTAGTTTAGTTTAGTTTAGTTTAGTTTAGTTTAGTTTAGTTTAGTTTAGTTTAGGCTCATTCCTGATTCATCACAATTTTCATCTTGATCCTTAATCCTTAATTTAGTCTTTAGTCCTGTATTTTTTCTGCTAATGTGGTTTACTTACTGTATTTTTAGAGTATTACCTCAAATAAACATGTCAGAATATAGAGATATCAGTATATTGTGTATACTTTAACATTAGAGGAACTAAAATGAAGCCGTTAAAAGCTTTAAATTAGCTAAAAATCTTCTCTAAGCTTTCTGACATTTCCAAACCTGATTGAGTTTTACCTCTGGCTGTGAATTCACACTTAGCTTCTCTGTAACGTTACAATTATCTCACAGCTTCAATGCAGACCTACATCACAACCTTATAAGCCTAAATACATGCTTCAGATCCACTCCACTGTACGAGAAGGGTGTTCTGAAGAAAACCTAATTAGCTCTAGTTTCATGGGCAAGAAAAGTGTTAATTGGCTATTCAGTTGCAGAAGTTGTGATGCAAATACTTCTTTATTTTCTGTTCTCTTATAAACCGCAGACTAAAGTTACAAAGATGGATTTTATTTTATTTGGAAATGTGTAAATGAATCCTGAGACCACAATGCAATTACCTTTACCCAAACAAGCCTGTGCTTTCATAAACCGCGCATTAAGACGTATTTTGTTCACTTAACTTGCTCTAATATAATTATGATAGCGTATGTGTGAGAAATAGAGCAGTTTAAAGCATCCGGCGACGCTAATCAAAAATGCGCTGGCTCCAGTGTTAACTTTTTGCTTGCCACAGATTTAGAGCAATAAAAGGAGATCATTTGTAGCGTCTCTGTGCAGTGGCATTCAGAACGGCAGCTTAATCCGTGTGCTAACCTCTGAGGATGATCACTCTGGCACTAATTCTCCTGCTACATTCATAAGCACACACTGGTGTATGTCGCACAAATCCCACCTGATGGTATCAACTCATGGCCTTTTTAACACCGTTTTACTGTGTCTTTTGGCTTTATGTTGGGTTTTATTGTCTGTACAGAGGCGTAATGTCCGAGATGAAACGCTATCTTGATCTATGACATGTCAAACTCAAGGCCCGGGGGCCAAATGCAGCCCTTTGCAGTGTTTTATGTGGCCCTTCAATACATTAGGAAGTGATATTTTTGGCAGTACGTTTTGACAGGATTTGAACAGGTTTTAGATGGATTTGAACAGGTTTGAGTTAAATTTGAACAGGTTTTAGATGGATTTGAACAGATTTCAGTTAAACTTGAACAGGTTTTAGTTGGATTTGAACAGGTTTTACTTGGATTTGAATAGGTTTCAGTTAAATCGTAACAGGTTTTAGATGGATTTGAGCAGGTTTCAGTTAAAGTTGAACAGGTTTTAGATGGATTTGAACAGGTTTTACTTGGATTTGAACAGGTTTACTTGGATTTGAACAGGTTTGAGTTAAATTTGAACAGGTTTTAGACGGATTTGAACAGGTTTTACTTGGATTTGAACAGGTTTCAGTTAAATTTGAACAGGTTTTAGTTGGATTTGAACAGGTTTGAGTTGGATTTGAACAGGTTTACTTGGATTTGAACAGGTTTTACTTGGATTTGAACAGGTTTACTTGGATTTGAACAGGTTTTACTTGGATTTGAACAGGTTTACTTGGATTTGAACAGGTTTGAGTTAAATTTGAACAGGTTTTAGACGGATTTGAACAGGTTTTACTTGGATTTGAACAGGTTTCAGTTAAATTTGAACAGGTTTTAGTTGGATTTGAACAGGTTTGAGTTGGATTTGAACAGGTTTTACTTGGATTTGAATCAGATTTATTTAATTTGTTCATGAAATCTTAAGGCAAAGATATTTAAAATCTGTTCAAATACATCTAAAATCTGTTCAAATTTAACTGAAACCTGTTCAAATCCAAGTAAAATCTGTTCAAATACATCTAAACCCTGTGTAAAATCCAAATAAAACCTTGTCAAATCCAACTTAAACCTTCTAAGATCCAGCTATAAGTTGTTCAGATCAGATCCAACTAAAACCAGTTTCTATAATATAGGAACATAGGAAAAAAATGACATTAAAGATAAATTTTGTAAAACTCAAATGAAAATTAAACCTTCCATTCAAATCTTCGGCCCCTGAAATGCCTCTTTATCACTTTGAATTTGACACCACTGATCTATAATACAAGGACTGAGCCAGATAAAGATTGTGTTTGTTGATAAAACCTCAACACTACAGTCTAGTCCTGCAGCCCAAAAACAAAAACACTGGTGCAACATCTGGAGACGGTCCCAGGACGGTGCTTAATGTCTGCTCCAAACAGGTTTAACCCACGACACCAGATAATAGATGGACTTAATGCAGAGAATACACTTCCTTTTGGGGACAATAAAGTCTAATTTAGTACAACTTCAGTGATGGAGGAAGTACTCAATTCTTCTACTTAAGTAAAAGTACAGAAAGAGGTAGAAATATACTCATGTAAAAGCATAACATTACAATTAATACTTAATTGAGAGTTCTAGCTTATACTTTAAAGTAAAAGTATTTGACTCAGCTTTAACAACTAATTAATACAAAACTGATTACTTTTTCAAAATGTATTTATTTCAAACAAGTAAAAAATACATTATTAAATTAAATCTGCCTTTATCCAATATTTCATCTGACAGATTTCATTATTATATTATTATATGCAAGTTTTTTTGTTTTGTTTTTTTACAATAAACCATAAAGACAAAATCTGCTCGAAAAGGAGTGAAGAAGAAAAACTTATTTAATCCCACCCATCTCTCTATTTTTTATTTTTTTATTAATAAAACAGGATGATATTAATATAAGAGACGGATAAAGACTGTATCCTTCTAGCTCAAAGGTTTAGATAATTATTTATGTACTATTTAATATTCAATTTAAGGTTTTTTATAACAATAACAAACATATTTACTTGTACTTGTAAAGCTAATGTAGAATGGAGCAGAAACTACTGATATTTGCTCTTAAATGTAGTGGAGTAAAAGTATTTTAAATCTACTTAAGCACACAGCAGATACTTGTAAATTCTACTTTTACTTTGTTGTATTCCACTTCTGTGTAACTTAGATTGGAGCATCCTAGATTTATCAGGTTTTATCCCATTTTCAAATCCTAATTTCTTAAACCAGAATGAGCCAATATCCTTTAATAAACGCGCAACAAAATTGATTTATACCTGCTTTCATAACAAAAGTTCACACAGTTTGTCCAACATTATCGTAAATCTCATGTTTAACTCCTTTAATGATAAAACTGTCAAGCTTCAATGTACTTTCCAACTTTATAAACCTAAATATAAGCTTCATGAGATGTTGTGTGTTCTGAAGAAAACCTAATTAGCTCTAGCTTCGTCGGCAGAAAAAGTGTTAATTGGCTATTCAGACGCAAATGTTCTTTTCTTACAGCAACTTAATTACTTTCAGACACTTCTCAGTTCCTGTTTGACCCCTTTACTCATACCACTGTACTATTATATACTTATATTATGTCTATTACCACCACAGCTGCTGCAAATCAGTCAAAGGTCAGGTTTATTTCTGTTCTTATCTTATCCTTTTCCTGGAATTGTAGTGAATAAACCATGTCTGTGATGCATCTTTGTCATTTAAAAGTGCCAAGCTCCTTGTTGTTTGTGTAAGATTCAGTAAATTTGTGTTTTTGTCAGTGTCTTATTTGGAATATGCTCTTATTTGGGAGAATATCAGAGTGTTACTGTGCAATAAACAGTCAATGAAGCATCACAATGGACCAAAAGTAGCATCAAAACATCACCAAACCTGTTGTTCTTTACAGTTTTGATTTGTTAGTGTTTAAAGTGAAGTCAAGTGAATACAAACACATTTCTGTAGTGTTTTCTTGTAGCTCACAAAAGATTTGGTGAAATCTAAACTTTGTCAATCCAATCCATTTTGTTTTGTTCATTTTTCCGTTGCTCATATTTGTTTATATGTCATTTTTATTTGTTTTTGTCACTGTTTTATTATTTTTTCTTGTTATTTAGTCCCAGAAAAGCGAATACTAATGTTACATCCTGTTCCAAACTGATATTTTAAGCCCAAAATGTCAGAATGAGGCCGAATACCTCCTCTTTCTATTTGCAGTTTCTCAAAAATTCCCTCTTCCTGCACATCATTCACTCGGCGTATTTTGGCATATTTTACCATAAATATTCCAACAGCAATGAAACAGCAACATCCCAAAAATTTTAAGCTGTTATTAATCCAAAAAACCTCCCAAAAATCACACCCAACGGCAAACAGTACCAGTGATTACAGTTTGGACGTGTTTTTGAAGCTTGTAGCCCAGTATTTCTCTGTTAGATTTGTTTGTAATGTAAATGGATGTACCTTTGTTTTGTCGAACAGCGCGTGGTTGTCCAGAAGCATGTTCCTCTCCACTCGGGCGAACCTCCGGAGGTCTCGCTCAAACTGCTGTAAACGCACAAAGAATCAATGGAGCGAAATCAGATACGTCAGATTTATTTGACTTTTATGGCCCTGAAAGGAAATAGTGAAGTTTAAAAGCGTTTCCTGTGGACTCGTACTCTTATTTATGTCAAGGTCGCAAAGTTTTTCATGAGAACATTACTGGTATTTTATTGCAGGACTCTTCCCTGTGACTTTCAGGACGTTTTCAAGGTGCTCCATTTGTTATTTGTGACTTATGTGAAGCAAGATTTTTGCACGACGTTGGCCCAGTTTGAATGATTTCAGCCATGAATTATGTGTCTGTGTCCAAAATCACTCAAAAGACGACATGACCATACAGATGTATTGTAGTTATATGGTTTTATTATTCATTTTATATCTTGTGTTCCTCACAGTTTACCTTTTAAATCTGTATTCTTGTTTTATTTGCCTTTTGCCTCTTACTTAAGTCACTGATTTTGCTCAAACTCGCCCTTGTCTCGTTATCGATTCATTTTGTTGTTGCTGTTTTACTGTTTTATTAAGCACTTTGTGAACCCTGTGCCATATAAATAAAGATGATTATTATTATTATAAAGGTCAAGAAGGGTTGAAAAATAAAATACAGTTGTTGTCTTTACATTTTTTGTTGATATGTTATACACATGATGAGTTTGTTTTGTTCCAGAGAAAACTAAAGTCAAAATATTAGGTCTTTTCTTTAGTTGTGATTATCTCTAAGAATAGAACAGATGTGGATATGATAGTAACTTCTCGATTAACTCTTAATAAATCAATATATCTGTGTGATTTCAAGATTTATGAACATTTTTCTGAAGCTAACGACAAAGTTTTTCAGAAGATTTGTCTGAGATACACCACACTTCTTTTCATTGACTTGTTATATTTTTTTAATGCCGTCCAAAAATATATAAGAATATGCACTGGCTTTAAATTAGGAGGAAAGCAGCAGAACTCCTACATTTCTGTTTAAAATAATGACACATTTCTTGCTGATATAACTATGTGTCATATTTACCAGAGGAATAGTTTTGTCTTCTTGTTCAATTATGTATTCCTGAAAATTAAACTTAAAACGCGTTCATTTAATGTTTTTCAGCAAATTTCTAATGCAAAATGTTGATTAAATCTATTCATATGAACGCAGCTGAAGACAAGTTGGGTCAGTGACCACTACAAGCTGGAATAATACCCCACGGCGACGCAGAATGTGCCCCTTACCCTTGATCCGGACCAGCCCAGTTGAGCATATGCGAACCGATCCATCGGAGGTGACACCAAGTCGACTCTAACTGCCCTCCATCCGCGAGTATCCCCCTCCTCTCTCTGTACGCCCCCCTCCACTCGGCTCCCGTCCAGTTTCAAGATCAGGAAGCACTTGGCGAAGAAGTCCATGGCCTCGAACCTGCGGCAGGGAATCTTCTCGAGGGCAAACGTGGACGGGTGGTAGTCGGAGTAAAGCAGGAGGCCCTGGGGAGAGGATGAAACGCTCGTTGTTAGCGCCGTTTCCTTTCCTTTTTAATATCCAGGCATGATTTATTCATGATATCTGCCTTTCCAGGAAAAGAGGGCAGACCTGTCAAACGAGAGAAGAGTCGGATTCTGACAGCGAGGAAAAAAAAAGAAAAAACAAGCCGTCATTTTGTGAAACGAGACTGATCTGTAGAATACACAATCGCGGCTCAAACGGCTGCGGCGCACTCGGGGTTTAAGTTCAATCACAGTATCAATTTAATACAGCCTCTTAAACACAGGGAACAGAGTTAGGGACTGAGTAAGTGCACTGTGAAGGATTCTGAAGTGTATATCAGTCAAAACAGTGTCTAATACTGCACCAGGTTGTCAAAATAACACTTTCTGCATCTTGCATCAATCTTTCATGAAGCTTATGACGTTTATGAATTCTGACACACTTTTTCTTTTATTATTTGACAGTTTTTGTGTGTGTTTGTGAGTGTTTTAAGTTACAAATGTGAATACGGCAAAGGAAAGTCACACTTGATTGAGCTGTTACTATTTTCATTCATATAATTATCACAGAGTTGTCAGATTCTTGTTAGTCTTTGTTATAAATGAGAGGATATAGTATTTTTACCTGTACTATCTTGACTCATATCGTCAGCTGGTGTTATATGACTTAAGATAGTGGTGAATATACTTTTTTTAAAGACTCATTTGTTTTTGTTCTGGTCTTGGACATAAATGACTCTGGATTTTAAATCAGTCCAAATCAAGACCAAATCCTACCTTAATTTTCTTAGCTTCTAGTCTTGGTTTTGTCTTGGTTTTTGTCCCAGTAGACTCTGGTCTTGGTCATGACTTGGTCTTGACTTGTGTGGTCTCTCATATTATTGCCAGCACCAGACATCAGCTTATTTCCAAAACAAACAAAGGTGGCTAATGTTTGTTTTGAAAAAAAAAAGCTCTGATGTCAAATTAAGGATATGTTTTTGGGAAAATAAAGATTTTTTTTATATATCAATCCAATAAATCAAGTTATTCCATTCATATTTAATGTCTGTCTAAGCATCAGTATAAAGGATATTTTATATTTGTTACAAGCTTTTTAACTTCATAAAACACCATGTGATCAATCAGTAAAAGATGTATATTTAAGTCCACATCACACTTTTCCTTTACCAAACCCTTGTTAACCAAAAGAAGGTTCATTTCTTCGTCGTAAAGTGTGTTAATGTAACTGTGCTGCTTTAGAAAACATTAAAAGCCTAAATCAGAGGGGTAGATACGAAGGAGAGTTAGCAGTAGCAGAGTTCAAAGTGGAAAATTTAACTCAGCGCAAATGACACATCTAAAAACGACCAGATCTTTGGGACTGACTTTAAGGAGGACACGCTGCCTATCTTTACTGAGCGAGCCCCCGTGGGTCCTGACAGCCAAAATACGGCCACCTTTCATCTTCATCCCGGTACGGCAGCCAAAAAGAGCTCTATCTGAGGATTAGAAAGTGCACAAGGGCTCGGAGAAGGTTAAAAGTTAAGCAAAAATCAAGGTACTGGTCAAAATTACAAACGCCGGTCATTTAAATCCAAAGCTCACATCAAAGCCCAAGAAAGCTTCAGAGTTATTAGCAAAACTCTCATTACAGAAGCTAATCCATACAGTAAATGGAGTGTGTGTAAGCTACTGTCCATTTTTTGGTTTTAAAAAGTGGAAGTTTTAAGAAGAGCTGAAGAGAAAGTAGTTTTTTTATCGATCTTGAGTGGTGCAGTGCTATCACGGAGCACACACCTGCCTCGGATCCAACAGACTCTCAGTCCCAGCGCATGTTTTACAAAGTGGCACTGCTCCGAAAGATTGAATTTCAAGACCTTGAATCCATGTTATTCCAAATGATTTTAACATGTGATGAGACCAAAACTTGCAGATGCACCGAAAAACACAGAACAAAACTCAAAAGCTCAAAACAAACCCAAAAGTCTCCAATATTTGATCAATACAATACCAGCTATCGATTACAAACATGGAGATATGTGTGATATTATGATGGTGATTCATCCTGGGGTTGGCTGGATAAACACACAGTATCAGAGCTTACTGTGACTTTATGGTCTTCCTTTTCTGTTTACAGCACTGTTGATGAGCAGTATATTGGCAAAAGTGTGAAATTAGGATTGACAATGTGTGAATGAGGCAATGTAAAACAGATCTCCAAACAAAACCTCATTTAAAAACCAATAAGAAATAAAAACAGGAGCCAATTCATTAAGAACAAACTTCATTAATGCAAAAGTGTTAAGTTTATACAAAACATAAATGGAGTAGAATTACAATTTGGAGGGATTTAGACATTACTGATTGGGTTTTATAATTGTGTAGATCTTTTTTTGCCCCAAAGCAGCCATAATCTGACTCTTACTTCAAAATCTGGGAACAGACACAACTTTACTGCAATTTTACCGATACTTTACCCAACTATCGAGCATCACAATGTGTTTTACTGTCAAATCTGTCAAAGACTTAACTCTTTTGAACATTTTCCTGCTTCCAACACATGAAAAATACATCGTTAATCATCATTTTAGTGAGATCTTGGACACATTGCCGTGGCTAATCATTAAATCATTTTCTAGTCAGTCATTTCTAGATCAGATAAAGAGCAAAACTAGTCAAACTCAGCCTGGATTAGACACTTTACATGACAAACAGCAGGGATATTGTTATAAATTGTAAGAGATGAACTGTCAAATTGACTTACATACAAAGTACAGGCACTCGGGTTAAAACACACTCTGTAAAAGCACACGGACCAATCTGTGAAGCCGCGCTCAGACTTGTCATCAGTGAAAACCTCTCGACTAAGTGTACTTCCAATAAAGTCTGGAGCTGTCCACGGCTCAAGCCTGTTCCTCATAAACAGCTCCACTTCTTAGATAATGGAAATCTGTGCCAAAAAAGATGTCAAGGTGTTGAGGAGAGATGAGAAACAGGGCTGAAGTGTAGAGAAGTGTGAAATGGACTGAGGCTGAAAAAACACCGGCTTCCACCTGTTTGAACGAGCCAGTCTCCCAAATCAAGTGTGTAATGTTTCCAGAAAACGACTGAAGTGTGGAATATCAATGTTTCAGGTGAAAAAATACTCGGCGTATCTCGACTTTAAATATGTGCATATTTAACAGGTGCTAAAAAGAATCCTAGTAAATACTGATGTAAGAATTTGAAATGGCTTTTGAGGTTACGATGTTTTAGCAGAACTCATGGTTTGAGTAGACAGAGACACTAGGGGTCACGAAACGGTCTGAAAATATGTCTGTGGAGGGTTTCAGAGAGGATTTATTCAAGAAAGGGTTTAATAAAGAATCTGGACGTGTGTTTGAAGACGTCTAGAAGACTTTTCAAAACCAAAAAAAATGATAAAAAATGATCAAAAATAACATCTTGCTACACATCTTCTTGATTTAACCTCCATTTATTTTCCATATTTTCAAAAAGACTCTTAATACATTAATACCGAGAAGCTTGTGTTAGCAACAAAGACACTAAGCCACAGAGAAAAGAGGAACATTTGTCGATTGAGGGCGTCTCATCTGAACGAGAACAAGAACAACGAAGAGCCCCTCCCCTCTCTCAGGTAAACCACACCTGACCCTCTCCGACTCACAACACAATCCTCTTAAAGACAACATGGGGGTCGTCATAACGTCTAATGAGCCCTGGCAAATGTAACAAATGAAAATGTGTTGAGACATTAAGTAAGTCACTGACGTCTACAAACTAATCTAATTCTTAAACCTGACACAAGCGCTCCAATAATCAGACTCATGAAGTTGCATCCACTAAATAAAATAATAATCCAATAAATCTTTTTGCATGTGTGAATTAATTAAAGTAATTTGCTTTGGGGCATGTTTTATACAATTAATGTGACGCAATAAACACAAATAGAGCTCGAATGAGACATAGTAAGAGAGGTTGGTAATA
>JAWCTZ010001239.1:0-22218 GCA_036850595.1 Rhyacichthys aspro | reverse complement strand
TTTAAGGTCAACATAATGACAAATGTGAAGAGATATTATCTGTGTGAAGATACGATGGTAGCTTTGGGCATTGAAGGAAAAAGGAAACAAACACAGTAGCGATAAGGATATTTTCTGAGTTTATAAAGTTACTGTATGTGAGCTCTGAGCTACTTGAGAATAAAATATGCAGGAAACAACATAATAAATCAGATGCACCTTGACTGGAACTGCTTTTTCATTCATGAACTCAGGTTTAGTCTCGTCTTAAACTGAACCCATTTTAAAAAGTTTGACTGAAGTAGGCTGCTGACTGGATTAACAGGGCTGTCTTTCGGCTAAAAAACCCTTCAACAACACAGTTACAGCTCAGGACAATACAGGTCACATTCAAAACTGCAGCACTGAGGTACTGGCAATAGAGTGGCTTTTGTTGGAAAAGGGGCGAGTAATAGAATAACTATAAACAGGACACAACTAGGAGAGTTTTCTCATTTTCTCACTGCTGTCAGCACGTTTCCCCAAATTATCAGATTTCCAAATGATACTTTGTGTTATTGTTCTAGCTGCAAAAGACAGAATATTACAGTTGTCCCAAGATCATTTCAGTACCTTATCGACTGTATGATCATTTTGTTTGCCCATCATCTTATTACATTTGTTTGCATTAAAGGACCCTATGAATGGACCATACTTAAGTCCACTAGACATTGGGACTCCTCTACAAATATTCACTGTATAGAGACTAGTAGAAGTGTATTCTAGTGTATCAGTGCTCCAGTCAGAGGCCTGCGCTGGTTGAGTAATTCTATCTGCTTTATGGCTGCCTGTATTGGGTCAAATCCAATTAGAGCTATTACCCAGAAGCGAACAGGGAGCATCCATCGTGGCCGCTCTGATATGAACCGCACTATGCCTTTGTGTGGTCCTCTCTTTATGATGAATAGAGAGTGTTTTGATTGGTCGCTGAGCCTGGTCAAGTGTTGTGGATATTTGTGTTCATTATACTTTGTCTGTATTTGCATTTGTGTAGTAGTAAAATAGTAAAAGCAAAAGCCACACAGACAGGAAGAAGACTCAAAAGATAGATCAAAATTGAAGGTAATATGATGTCAAAATAAAGTAGGAGCCAATGAAAATAACAGTTGGCTATTTAAGACAGAAAACAAAGGAGCTGGGAACAAAAAAAAAATCAAATGTAACATGACATCGGCAGATCAACATCCGAACAACTTATCTAAATCAAGAGAGAGTATTTTGACAGTTTTGATGCATTCAAATTTGATGACATTTTGATGATCATTATGCAGAGAATCTTTAGGCCTGTCACGCTTCCCTTTCAGTTTAGAAACACAGGATTCAATTCAAAAATCAAAAACAGCACTTCACTCTTTCACCTTTTAGCCTTGGTAATGATCTAATACTCCAAATCAGTGAAAATAATGTGCCTGATTTTTTTTTTTTTTAAATGTGCATAATTAAAGTGACATTCTGCTGCAAAGGTTACATGTGTGGAAAAAAAAGAAGTTTCAATCAAAGTGTGGAGAGCCTGCTGAACGCTTCTTTGATTAGTGTCTGCAACAGCTTAATTGTATTTTATCAAAAAGTAAAACTGAACCAATTCACCGCCATTCAATGCCAAAAAGATCAGAGCTTATTTTAAACTTCTACTTCTGAGTTAAGAGTCACACCACAAAATCCCACAATTCTCCCTGTCTAGTTTAACATGTTTCACTGTGCTTCTGTTTTCTCTATTTATGTTTTTTTTTTTTGCATTGTTTTTCCTCCTGTGTAAGCGGACCAATGCTGGAATAGACACTTTTCTAGTTTTCCACGAGTTGACGAGCCAGATCAAGATCCATAATTTATCCTGACCAGCCAGACACTTTCACTTCTCTCTTTCTTAATGATGTGAAGTGCGTCTGGAACCTCTCCTATTGACCACAGCTTCAACCCAGCTCAATATGATCGCCCAATCATAATCGCTTATTTAAAAGAAGGCGGGATTAAGCATTGATTTGTTTTTTTGTTTTGTTTTTATATTGTTTCCTTTTTTTCTAAATTTTGTGATTTTTTTTTTTTTTTGTTTCTGATTGATTGTATGTTTGTTCCGCGTCCTAGAAATCAATCAATTATTTGTATAGAATAGAAAAATAATTAGGATACCCCAAAAAATCTTAGCTGTTATGCATTGATTCAGGATCAGGTTTTAGAAAACCATGAGGCAGTATCTTGGCCACCATAGCATTATTCCAAAATACGCTTAAACACACAAAACGCACAAAATGTCTTATAAGAATGAAACAGTGATACGCAATGTGACGGTTAGTCATGGTACTATATGTTTTGAAGTGAGTGTGTTCACATAAAACAAGAATTGTAACCCCCAGAAAAGCCTCAGAGCTAGCCACTGCTAACTCCGTCCACGTCCCTTTACTGTCTGTGTGAGTCACAGTCTATCGCCGTCAGTCAGAGTCCACCAGCTGGACCCAGTCAGACCATTAGAGCCGGGCCCGCAGCATAAATGACAGCCACCAGAGCTGCGTGGCCCCGGACTGAACCTCATTAGAGCACATGAGTCACTGTGACAGAAGAAGCGGGACCGTGACCCCGTCAGGCCCTTCCCGGTCTGGACATACGTCTCCAGACTGGACAGCGCCTTTTATTCCAAACATGATGTCAGCGTGGGGTCTTTTCATGTGAAGAGGAAGACATAATAGTTTTTGGCAAGCTATGGCACGGAAAATAAGTGCAACAGTGGGTCAGACATCTTACAATTTAAATGTGTAAAAGGCAGGAATTAAAAGTCCATTACCTGATTTTTTTGCTGTTGCATTAGTTTGACAGTTTAATCACTAACAGCTTTTTGTAACGGGAATCATCTGTGAAAAATAAGACCTTAAGACGTGATCTTGGCTTTATAGTGTAAGGTTTTTAATACATGTGGAGCAGGATTTTGGCCAATCACAGCTCGCTTCTGGTAAAAGTGAAAATTGTTCCGATTTGACCTTTTTTTTCCCAAATAAAAGAAGAGCAGAGCAAACCAGACTCGAACTTATAGCTGATAAGTTAATGAGAATTAAAGAATATTATCAGAATTAACCGAATTTACAGTACTGTTTCAAAGGAGGAGTGACTGAAAAATGAAAAAGAGACGGGAAACATGGAGAGAAGAGTGTCGATGAAGTAATATGCAATACAAAAGGCCCATGAGACTTCTCCTTACTGCTTATTCATTCTGTTACTAAATCACTTTGTAGCTAACGTTGATTTCTTGTGTCTCTTTATAACAAGCCTGAGAATCTTCTGCTCGCCAGCAAGCTGAAGGGAGCAGCGGTCAAACTGGCAGATTTCGGCCTGGCCATTGAAGTCCAGGGAGACCAACAGGCATGGTTCGGTGAGTCCAAAGCGCTTCTGTCAAGTCACAGTGCTCTGAAGCAGAAGCGGTGTTAATGCGATGCTAAGCAGGAACAGAAATGAACAGATATAGTCCCAGTAGTTACCGTTAAAAAATCAGAGCAAGTCAAATTTCAAAATGTGTTGCAGGCAAAGATTATTTCTGTGGAAAGGCTGAGAAATAAACATGATGTTGTGTAGTATGTAGCCAGTATTATGTTCCACTACATCTACCTGAAGGGTGTGGGTGTGCCACTGCTGTCAGATCCTCACACTTTGTGGAATTGGATGGATTCCAGCCCCATTTCTTCCTCAGTCTCTGGAGTAAATTCATAATTGGTGCACTTCCCCAGGGCCGACTGCCATCTGAAACCAGTTCACTCCGTCTTCTACTTACGACTAGTTGTACTACATTTCATTGCTTAAGGAGCGGCTGCTTTTTGGAGCTTAAGTAGAATATGGGCTACTAAGACGTGACAAAGTAACAACAAGAAGATTAACCAATGTTCTAACACCATTTGCTCGAATTATAAGGAATGATCTTTTTCTTAAATCCATGGATTACAGAGTGTGATGTGTGTGTTGCAGGTTTTGCCGGGACACCAGGCTACCTGTCTCCCGAGGTGCTTAGGAAAGACCCCTATGGCAAACCGGTGGACATGTGGGCCTGCGGTAAGACATGGATGAGAGGGAGCCACTTGAAGTAGTTTATTTTTAGACGCACACAAATGTCACAGGCTACCGGTCGGTGGCCTGCCCCAGGCAGAATCAAAGGCTCTACTTCAGAGAGCACACCTCACTTTACCCCAGACCCAGTGGAACCAACAGACGCCCTCACAGGGTCACTGTGGCATCAGCTTTGTACTTGACTTATAAATATAATGATCTATATTAATAAACACAATGATATACATGAAGCACGAGCATTCACCAACTAAATGTGCATAATGTGGCCAAATGTTCTGTACTATGAGCACAGTAGCATTAGTGTTTTTCTTTTTTTTTTCTCTTTTGACGTTCAAAGGCTTAATTGTTTCCTGGTGCCATGTTTGTTTTTAAAAATATATATATTATAGGAATGCTATCACATGGTACCACATGATACCTCCGATACACTGTGATTGATACACAATTCTACACAGTTCTGCATACTTTCATTTACTTCATTTGTTGACTTCATTGATTTTATGATATCTGATTATTTTAGTTTTTGTATAGTCCTTTTTATGCATGCATGTCCACAACAGCACTTTTTTATTGGAAAATTGACTTCACAATGTTTGTATCAAGATAATGTGTCACAAGAGGAAAACAATCGGGTAACGATGCATACGATGTATTGTTTAAATGATATATTGTCTAAATGACATTCTCCTTCTCTACTCCTACCCATTATAGTAATGAGCTCTCTACGATTATGAGAATACATCGGAAATTGTATTGTGTGGTATGTGTAAAATGAGGCTGAATATCTTTTTTCAAATGATTATCCTGCTGACATAATACAGCACAGTTATTTCCTACAGACCACCAATTATTACACCATAAATAATATACTATGTAATTATTATTTTTCCCCCAAAACCAGTTGTATCTTAGTTTGACATGAGGCTGTATGTGTTCTCAGGGTTTGCTCGACAGAATGCTTGCCTCTTGAATTAATCAGCGCTGATGCACATTTCACTCACTTCTAATGGAGCAGGCCACCTGGGTCTGGGACCACACACACACTGACCCATTTGTGAAGGAGGGGTGTGTGTTTTAGTCTGTGTACACAAAGTAAACTGGCCTGTGTGCGGTGTGTGAGGTGTGTGCGGCATCACTCAGTCTTTCATCTTTTTTCATGCAGCTGATCAAACGCTGTAATCAGGTTATAGCACAGAGTCTACAGTGTGTGCTAATCTTTTCGAGTTCAGATTCTAAATTTTGATGTATCGCCCACAGAGGCACGGTCTAAGTGTGTTTTTGACCTAACGTTGAAATGATTTTGAAAATAATATAAATTGGATCAGTTGTGGAGCAGGCCTGTGGACTCTCAGAGCTGTCAAGGGTCTCACTATGCACCAGTGTCCCATTTTAGAATTTACTGCAGGGGTTTCTAATCTTTTTCAAAAAGAACCAAATTTAAAATGAAAATGGGCCTCTTGATGTTTCCTGACCTGATGTAAACCATTCAGACATGAACAGGTCTCAGCAGTGAGGCGATGTCTACTAACAATAAGTTCAAAACATGCTGAATAACTTTGACGGTTGTTCTTAATGTTATGTACAGTCACATAACACCAACAGTTTGAGAGGTTATTTTTAGTTAAAGGTTTAATGAAGTTGGAATTAACAGTGTTCAAATTTGTTTGTTTTTGATTACCACTAAATGTAACTTGCGGAGTGTGGTACATGGGTCAGGTTTGAGAGAATTACCATGAGATGACAACGCTGTTTGTCAGAGATGGCGGACCTTAAACAATACATTTTATTATGGAAGCTGAGGGCCATATAAAATCTCGGCTCAAGCCACGAACTGTCCCTGGACCGGACTTTGGACTCGGTACCAGTGGGCCACATCATCTTTCATGTTTCATTCCAAGTCCCATGTCTTTGTTCATCTGACAATAGTAACATCAACCACAAAAATTATCTTTGGCCAAATGTATTGTATTGTTGTACTAACGTGTGTGTGAATATGTGTGTGTGTAGGTGTGATCCTGTACATCCTCCTGGTGGGCTACCCTCCGTTCTGGGACGAGGACCAGCACCGACTCTATCAGCAGATTAAAGCCGGGGCTTATGATGTGAGTCTGGTTTGCACTGTCCCTGACATATATCCATTTAAACCCTTGTATTAGTAAGGTCTCTCTGAGTGACCAAGGACTATTAACTTGGACTGGTTTGAGGTATATTGAAATATTTCCGACCAAACAATTTCCTTCTAAATATATTGTTCTCTGTCGTCGTCGTTTACAGTTGTTTGTCGGTAGATTGTTGGTTTAGTTTGTTATGTGTGGACATTTTAAATAATAAAAGCATTTAAAGGTGCAATGTGTGGTTTTTAGTGGCATTTAGTGGCCACATTGTACCTTGCCTTCTACAGTCTGTGAGCACCTATGGTAGCCCTGCAAGGATATGCTATGAACAAACGTAATGGAAATAGGTTTGTACAAACAAAATCAAATGCCATAAGAGTGTTACAAAAGAAAAATGAAAACCCATTTATGCCATTTTTCGCTTGCTGTGCTTATTTTGTCACTCTCTGGACATAATTTAAAACTTATTTTAAATAATTTGATTCTTGAAATGTACATATTGCACCTTTTAATAATAACAAATAATAGCACTTTTTAAAATTTCAATGAGACAATTAGTGTTTTCAGCTCTGTACCCTTTTAATGTTGAGAACTAAGGATCAAGAACTGATGATGATTTGTTTGTGTCAGTTTCCGTCTCCAGAGTGGGACACTGTCACCCCAGAGGCCAAAGACCTGATCAACAAGATGCTGACCATAAACCCAGCCAAGAGAGTCACTGCCACCGATGCCCTCAAACACCCCTGGATCTGCGTACGGACGCACACACTCACACACACTCTAAATATAATCCACACGTTCTGCCTCACTCCCACCTAACAGCATGTTCTGATGTCTGTTCACAGCAACGCTCCACTGTGGCGTCCATGATGCACAGACAGGAGACTGTGGAGTGCCTGAAGAAATTTAACGCTAGGAGGAAACTCAAGGTAAACAATAGGCAGTAGACAACAGCTCCATTTCAGATTCTTTGAGCTGTAAGATATCCCACTTGTATTTCTTGTCAGTCTGCTTTTGTCACATTTATACAGAGAGTAATATGATTCCAAAAAGTCCAGCCGATATTTACTTTCCAAGAATGTTACTTATACAGGCAATACAAGGTCCTTACATAACACAATGAAGTGAAATTGAAACTCATTTTGATTAGCGATTGGATAATTTGAGTTACACACAGAGCATTTATATTTCAACATAAACTGTAAAAAAACAAAAAAACAAACAAAAAGTCTAAAATATTTACAGTGCAATACTGTCAGATATCAACAGTAATAGCCAAAATAGTATCACTATAATAAATACAATGAATTACTGTAAAACAAAATGTACTTTATGAAGAAAAGACTTATACTCATACTTTTGATAAAAAATTAATGGGAAATTAGCTTAAAATCACATACCAGTAACTGCTGTCATTACTCTATCAATAATGCAAATTTATCTACATTAGACTGGATTGATTAGAAAAAAATAAAATAATATAGTGGGATTCTTTTTAAGATTGTTCCGTTGCTGTATATTTACCACCACATTATTTGTAATGCGTCATGGCTTTTCCATTAAACTAAGCACAGCAGATATACTGCCGCACTTCTCTTAGACCCCTGTTACTTTGTCCTATTGTGGGGAAATCAATCGAGCTACTTTAAAATATAAAACCATACATGTTTTTGTTTGGTGAGTCACTAGAAAAGCATCATTTAGAGAGGAAGAAATGTTGAAAGCACACACATTTGAAACCCCAATCAGAGTGACTAATTCTAAAATGGTACATTGTGAGAGCACAGCATGAATCCAGGGTTGTAGTTATTGTTATGAAATGTTAAAACTCCGAGAACTCTGAGGGATGAGTTTATGGGAACACTTCTCATACATTTTTGATGAGTTTAAAATAACTCCTGGGTTGAAGTTGCACTATGTTTTGTGCATCTTTAGCTGCGCTTTCACATAGCTTCCCCTTAAACTCTAAAGCTATTTTAGTCTTGGTTTTTCCTGCTTCTTTCTGTGACACCGGTTCAGTTTCTGTGATTTTTCTCACCATTTGTCTCACCCGTTTCAGTCACCCCAGTCGCCCCATTTACGCTCTCTCAGGAATACAGAAAAAATATTTTATGCTGCGTCCTGCTGAGCTATAAAAGCCAACCAGATTCTAGTGTGTGGCATATTAACTGTACAAGGCATTGTTGCTTCTTTAATTCAATTTTGCACAATGACAATATAATGACTCCTACATTATCTTCATAGATTTCCTTTTTTACAACTTCTAATTTGGATAGTAGTGCTGTGCCAAGTTTTTTTTTTTCAGTATTGCACTTTAAGGGATTGCACTTGTAGTTCTGTGCCAACTTTTTATAATACTGTGATTTTATGTTATTGTTATTTACAACAATAACAATAAAGAGTTGATTATGCACATGTGACACACAAGCTCTTTCTGTAACACTAGAAAAATGCTGGATCGCATTCAAACCAAAAAAAATGCTTGGCTAATTTGCATAAATAAACATGCATGGAACCTCTTTAAAAATGTTAGAAACTATGATCTTGTTGTGCATCTACTGCTACACCAAAAGCTTCGTGCCTTGAATGTGCTATGGATGTAAACAACAGTAAACAAACACATAATTAGCTTACTACCTATGCACGTATAATCACATAGCCTTCACATTTGCAAGGTGTGCACGAAATTCAACCTAAAACGATGCTCAACTTCATTTACATCTTTATGAGCTTAAGAACATTCAATTCAAAGGTAGCCTCATGGTAATTTATTTAAGCTTAATGACACCCCAAGCCACACACAGTCAACTACAAACAAGAAGTTCCCCTTGTCATTTTGGTATCGAATAAACTATAAAATGGTCATGCGGATTAAATGTGTTTATCATTTCATTTGCGTTAGCTTGGATGGAGATGTATGTCATTAGCTCATGTCGAGTGAGTGTGTGGTTTATACTAAAGACAAAAGTAGTGTCTCCTCTTTGACCTTTAACTGTTTCTCTCCCACATCTCATTTGTGTGTCCCCAGGGTGCCATTCTGACCACGATGCTCGTCAATCGTAACTTCTCAGGTAGGACCGGTGCGCCTGCGTGTTCCCACAGACCCAACGCTTTCACTTTTCTTTTTATCGAGTGATGCTCTTTTGCGCCTGTTGGCCTTTGGATTCCGATAGGCTGTGTCCGCGGTGGCTTTCACTCCCTATTGACCGCATGAGTGAATGACCACATGCATCAGAGCAGGAGCCTCTAAAAGGGCAAACCATTCAAATGGAGTCTGCTAACCTAACCCTTATTGATTGTATCTCCTCGTGACAAATGACAAGCAGCATGTTCATTCACCTAAATGTTATTTCTGAAGTATGTCAGCCATCATTTGTCTGGATTAGATCAGTATCAGTGGTGTTGACTTTTGTTTTTCTTCCTTCCCTGTCTTTTGTGGTGTCGTGTGTAAGGTAAGAGTCCTGGCTGAGGCATGCCCTGGCTAACATCTGATGAGGCTTTGAGTTGGACAGCCTTTCAGTGGCGGCCATATTGGAGCTAAACGACACTCTAAATAAAAAATGTTGCAATGACAAGGATTACAAGTATAGTCCAGTATTTTGTACAATTTGGAGAATGGGAGCAATGGTTTTGTGTTATGAATGACTGCTAATGGGGCCAAATAACAGTGTGAGTGCAATTTCTTTTAATCATATCACTGCTTTGCACTACCCAATAGAAGCACCTTAGTGTGGCGTCTGAACTAAATTTTCAGCAGCATATAGTGTGGAATTGTCAAAAAAAAAAATGAATGAAAGGTTTAGTCTCTGGTGTTGCAACTTTCTGCCTTTCCGAATTAGGAAGGAGCTAACTATTTATTGTAGGGAATAATGTTGTTCTAATATGGCCGCTGAAATCTAGTCCCACTGCAAAGCTTCCATCAGTTTTTATCTATAAGACTGTGACTGTCCATGAGGATACCCTCCCCAACACCCACTTAGACCTAATATCTGTGCATGTCCAAGTGTGGGCTCAGATTGTCTGCAGTGTGTTTGTCATGGACTCATTGTCAGTGACTTATCATCAGGCTTTCCTGTTTATTTCTATATTTGCAAGTACAAATCAAGCCCAATAAAGCGCCATTCCATATATTCTTTATTTGTCCATGTTTGGATGGATACTTTGGATTAAAACGGAACGGAATGAAAAAAATATATATATGTATTTTAACATGGGAAAAAAAAAAAATTTGTGTTATCTTTGTTAGTTTATGCCTAGTTATAAAATCCATCCATCCATCCATCTTCTTCCGCTTATCCGGGGCCGGGTCGCGGGGGCAGCAGTCTAAGCAGAGACGCCCAGACTTCCCTCTCCCCAGACACTTCTTCCAGCTCCTCTGGGGGAATACCGAGGCGTTCCCAGGCCAGCCGAGAGACATAGTCCCTCCAGCGTGTCCTAGGTCTGCCCCGGGGCCTCCTCCCAGTGGGACATGCCCGGAACACCTCCCCAGGAAGGCGTCCAGGAGGCATCCGGAACAGATGCCCGAGCCACCTCAGCTGGCTCCTCTCGATGTGGAGGAGCAGCGGCTCTACTCTGAGCTCCTCCCGAGTGACTGAACTCCTCACCCTATCTCTAAGGGAGCGTCCAGCCACCCTGCGGAGGAAACTCATTTCGGCCGCTTGTATCCGGGATCTTGTCCTTTCGGTCATGACCCAGAGCTCATGACCATAGGTGAGAGTAGGAACGTAGATTGACCGGTAAATCGAGAGCTTTGCCTTGCAGCTCAGCTCCTTCTTCACCACGACAGACCGGTACAACGACCGCATGACTGCAGAAGCTGCACCGATCCGTCTGTCAATCTCCCGTTCCATCCTTCCCTCACTCGTGAACAAGACCCCAAGATACTTGAACTCCTCCACTTGAGGCAGGACCTCTCCACTGACCTGAAGGGGGCAAGCCACCCTTTTCCGGCTGAGAACCATGGCCTCGGACTTGGAGGTGCTGATTCTCATCCCGGCCGCTTCACACTCGGCTGCAAACCGTCCCAGTGCATGCTGAAGGTCCTGGTCTGATGGAGCCAACAGGACCACATCATCCGCAAAAAGCAGAGATGAGATCCTGTGGTCCCCAAACCGGACCCCCTCCAGCCCCTGACTGCGCCTAGAAATAAAAATTATGAACAGGACCGGTGACATAGGGCAGCCCTGGCGGAGTCCAACATGCACCGGGAACAGGTCTGACTTACTGCCGGCAATGCGAACCAAGCTCCTGCTCCGGTCGTACAGGGACCGGACAGCCCTCAGCAGAGGGCCCCGGACCCCATACTCCCAGAGCACCCCCCACAGGATGCCGCGAGGGACACGGTCGAATGCCTTCTCCAGATCCACAAAACACATGTGGACTGGTTGGGCAAACTCCCATGAACCCTCCAGCACCCTGGAGAGGGTATAGAGCTGGTCCAGTGTTCCACGACCAGGACGAAAACCGCATTGTTCCTCCTGAATCCGAGGTTCAACTATCGGCCGGATTCTCCTCTCCAGTACCCTGGCATAGACTTTCCCGGGAGGCTGAGGAGTGTGATCCCCTGTAGTTGGAACACACCCTCCGGTCCCCCCTTTTAAAAAGGGGACCACCACCCGGTCTGCCAGTCCAGGGCACTGCCCCCGACCTCCACGCGATGTTGCAGAGGCGTGTCAGCCAGGACAGCCCTACAACATCCAGAGACTTGAGGAACTCAGGGCGGATCTCATCCACCCCGGCGCCTTGCCACCGAGAAGCTTTTTAACTACCTCGGTGACTTCAGCTTGGGTGATGGACGAGTCCACCTCCGAGCCCTCAGCCTCTGCTTCCTCAAAGGAAGACGTGTCGGTGGGGTTGAGGAGATCCTCGAAGTATTCCTTCCACCGTCCGACGATGTCCCCAGTCGAGGTCAACAACTGCCCACCTCCACTGTAAACAGTGTTAGTGGAGCAGTGTTTCCCCCTTCTGAGGCGCCGAACGGTTTGCCAGAATCTCTTCGAGGCCGACCGATAGTCTTTCTCCATGGCCTCACCAAACTCCTCCCAGACCCGAGTTTTTGCCTGCACAACTACCCGAGCCTGCCGGTACCCATCGGCTGCCTCAGGAGTCCCGCGAGCCAACCAGGCCCGATAGGACTCCTTCTTCAGCTTGACGGCATCCCTTACTTCCGGTGTCCACCACCGGGTTCGGGGATTGCCGCCACGACAGGCACCGGAGACCTTACGTCCACAGCTTCGAGCAGCCGCGTCGACAATGGAGGTGGAGAACATGGTCCACTCGGACTCAATGTCTCCAACCTCCCCCGGGATCTGGTTGAAGTTCTGCCGGAGGTGGGAGTTGAAGACCTCTCTGACAGGGGACTCAGCCAGACGTTCCCAGCAGACCCTCATAGTACGTTTGGGCCTGCCAAGTCTTTCCGACTTCCTCCCCCGCCATCGGATCCAACTCACCACCAGGTGGTGATCAGTTGACAGCTCCGCCTCTCTCTTCACCCGAGTGTCCAAGACATACGGCCGAAGGTCGGATGAAACGACTACAAAGTCGATCATCGACCTCCGGCCTAGGGTGTCCTGGTGCCACGTGCACTGATGGACACCCTTATGCTTGAACATGGTGTTCGTTATGGACAAACTGTGACTAGCACAGAAGTCCAACAACAGAACACCACTCGGGTTCAGATCGGGGGGCCGTTCCTCCCAATCACGCCCCTCCAGGTGTCACTGTCGCTACCCACGTGGGCGTTGAAGTCCCCCAGTAGAACAATGGAGTCCCCAGTCGGAGCGCCTTCCAGCACCCCTCCCAGGGACTCCAAGAAGGCCTGGTACTCTGCACTGCCGTTCGGCCCGTAAGCACAAACGACAGTGAGAGACCTCTCCCCAGCCCGAAGGCGCAGGGAGGCGACCCTCTCGTTCACCGGGGTAAACTCCAACACACAGCGGCTGAGCTGGGGGGCTATGAGCAAGCCCACACCAGCTCGCCGCCTCTCACCGCGGGCAACTCCAGAGTAGTGGAGAGTCCAGCCCCTCTCGAGGTTTTGGGTTCCAGAACCCAAGCTGTGCGTAGTTATAAAATGTGAGTTGTAAAACTGTTCTTTTTCTTAATCTAGTGTCCTCAGACTAGACTAAAATAACCACATGGATGTCCTAGTGTTAAACCATTGCTCCTGTCAACATTAAACTGGTCTTGGCTTGTTCTGGTCTTGCCATCCACTGTCCACTGTTGGTACTGCACCGGCGATGGCTTCATACAAACACAAAGAATGACAGAATAATCTGAGCTCCAGGAAGGTGGTCATTAATTTCTCACCGAAACTCAATCCTCTATGACCTTTGGAACCAATGACTCATGACAGTAATTGTACTTGTAAGTGTGCGCGTCAGAGAAATGAATTGAAAAATAAGCCACTGCTAACACTAGCTCGAAGATCTAAGTGCACCGGGTTCCTACACAACATGAAATATGAGGAAAAATCCGAATGTTTACAGACCACTGCCTCTGTTTTGGTTATTATCAGCTTTTCAAATGTGGACTAACAATTGAATTTTGCAAGAAAAATGTGTAGGAGCCCTAATTGCATGTTCCAGACTAATGATTCACTAAGTTTTATTTCACCCTTGACTTGATTTGAATTTTCTCCACTTTCCAATTCCAGCCGGCTCACTGAGTTTGCAAGTAATTGTCAAGCCTTGAACAGTCTTTGTAAGTGTGCGTCTCATTCCCATATTCATTTCTCTGCTTTGTTTCCTTTTTTTTCCTCTCTACAGCAGCGAAGAGCCTCCTCAACAAAAAGCCGGATAGTGTCAAAGTAAGTCATCTTTCGCACTTCTAACGTTGCAAAAATAGAGAAGTGGCTTTGTGGCCTTAGTGAAATGAGTCCTTTGTGAGATTCCTCCATAATTAGCCCTTCTGCATTGTCGCACTGTGAGGGAACTAATAAGTGCTGATTAGAATGATGATTGGCGGGTGGCTGATAAGATTCATCAGTCAGTCGCTAAAATTAAAAACCCCCCACTGACACTGCTGTATGCATGTGTGCGTTCGCAGTCTGCTTTAGAAAACTCATGGCAGAAATGCAAGATGGCACTTTGTTAAAACTCTCCTGACTGTTCTTAAGTTGTTATTATAACCTCCACAGCAGGTACAAACGTTGCAAAAATGAATGCTTTGGAGCACTACAGGCCAATAGAGTGCACTAAGCATAGACAGTAGAGGGATAGTGGACCAATAAATGTGATGTCCTCAATATAAACTCACTATGGAGATGTAAAGCTATGGACGTGGGCTGATTAGGGATTACCATATTTCAGAAAGTGAGAAAATAGAAAGCACAGTGCAAAAAAAGTTTGTTGTAGCTAGTTATGCTAAGAGCAGATGAAGATTCAAACCCAGTTTTTTCATGTGCAGGGCTGCTAACCTTGAGCGATAATTAAAAAAAAACATTTTTCAGACAATTTATAATTTTAGTCAATTTTTGTTGTTTATTTTGTTAAATTTGACTTAACGATGTGAGTATTTTTGACACTATACAAAATTTAAAACTTAAATTAATCAAATGAATTCCATTTATCATCCAGCCCTACCTTAGCAAAAGATAGCCTGGCCGGCCATCTTATTTTTTTTCTTTTGTACATGAAGACCCGAGGTGTGTTGCCAGGAGGCGGTAAAAACGGACGCGACTAAAAATGGACTAAACAGACTCTTAGTGCCACTTGATAGACATACAACCAATCACAATTCAGCATACCGACATGTGGAATGAACTAGACCAACACATTTAGAACAGCCTGCCCTACTGTAGAGACTGATTGGTCAGGTACAATTTATTCTGTATATTCTAGCTGGCCAGTAAAAGGCATAAGATGGGTTTAGATATTCAATAGTCGCCTAAGACATGTAGCACTTTGATAATATAAAAGGTGCTAGTCTACTGCCTTCTGTGAGTCATCAATCTGCTGTCCTGTCCAAATCAAATTATGATATCTATTTACTGGGCTGTAGTGGAACCATTTTACGTGTATGCATTTGTAATAATAGGTTATCTTATAAACTTGAATTCCTAGAGGTAGGTAAGAGATATTGATTTAAATGAATGTGTTACTGCAAGAAAGGGTGCCAGACTCAACCAAAGTTAAAGTAGCAATGTTACCTAAATCTCTTTCATGTGTGCACTTTGGATAACAATCACCCGTGGACATTATCCCAGTATAGCTTGTTAAATGAAGCCATGTTAGTGTGGTATACATGTAACTACCACAATGGTAATCCCTGTTTACATTTACACACTCATCTTACAATGCAATACCATCTCTGCACATCATTTGTACATGGCACTCAACTGGAGGTTACTCTAGAAAACACTTGTATGTGTGAAACTGACTACACTGTTGCTGTAAAACACATTCATAAATGTGCACATATATAATAGGCTTAATGGACAAGCAATAGTTGACCGTTTGTTGTATTGTAGAAGATGAAGACAGAAGGCCCAGTTGTGGTAAGGCAGACTAAGAGCAGGCAGTGGGCTGGGGGCATTGCATGACAAACCACCAGGCTTCAGGCCAGCGCTCAAACTATCCGTCTTTCTTTACTACAGCGCCATGTTTGTAATGTCACTTGCCCCCGATGCCATATTCTTTTCAAAAGGAAGCAGAACAGGAGGCCACTTGAGGTCAATGTTTCCTCCTGACCGGACACAAAGACGAGTATCCGCGTGAAAGCATCAGCTCTGAATGAGAAAGTGCATTGTGCTTTCCAGCTGTGAGTCATACAGTGCCTCGTCAGCCCTCCAGCCACATGAACGTTAGATGAGAGGCAAAATGAACCTGCTGTGCACGTTAGCTGTGTTGTCAGTATCCTCTGTGAGCCTTGGGCCGGGGCACACTAGACGATTTTCAAAGTGATAACCAGCTTTAAGACCAGGCAAGAACACAGTTGTAAGGATAGTTTCGACCTATTCTGACGTTATATAACACACGCATTTAACAACAGTTGCTTCTCTATAACTGGGATGTATATTGAGTCTATGCATAAAAAAATCAGTTTTCACACGACAAACAAACAGACCCCAAATCAGGCTTAAAATCGTCTAGTGTGTGTCCAGACTTGGATTGCTTATTGGATAGTGTAGTATCACAGATAACTTAATTTAACTGTGCCGTTAGGGCCTTTCCCAAACAACTCCCTAAACCCTCGCCCTACCCACTTTCACTCAGGGGGTCGCCATATAAAGGGCCATTTGAAACCAGTTTTGAGTCGGACGCTGATGGATTTAGTTTATCAATCTAAATCTAGACCTAGACCAGTTAACCTTTTATGCCAGTTCCAGCAATTGAAGTCTCTTTGTTTGTGTGGGGGGTTTTTTAAACACATTTTTGTTTTTTCCATCCCATTTATTAAAATTTGAATTTTGATTTTTTTTTTGTTTGTTTATTACACAAGTGTCTGAGTGTCAAAAAACACTGATTCTGACAAATGTTGTATTTTTTGTGCACTTGTTAATAAATTGCTCCACCTGGGTCCCTAGGACACAAAAAATGTTTTTAAATGGAAACATTAAGGGATTTCAAAACCAGGGAATGAAAAAAAATCAGAAATCAAGTTGCAATGGTAGAGTATTGAGCAATTGAGACAAAAGTCTTATGAAACACTATTCAATTTGCATCAACAAAGCCAAAGTTATGCAAAAATAAAATTCAAAAAACATAAAAAAAATGTCCAGGGACCAGGACGGTTAAATACTTTAAATAGTCCACAGATGCATTTATCTGTAAATGTGAAAAAACTCAGGTGCACAAAAAAACAACTTAAACAAGGATAATGGATTATTCTCCACTTGTGTTTGGTGCGTAACCATGGTCACAGAGAGTTCCTGTTTTTTATCAAAGTGAGGGGGGGGTATCTGAAAGCTGTGCGCTGTATTTAGACCCAACACTTTGATGAAGGGAACTCCACTCAGCTGTGAGTGTCTCTACAGGCCGAGTGCACTAGGAGCTGGAGTGGAAGTGGGTTGGGAGTCTTTTCGGAAAGGTCCATATTTAGCTCTAGCTTTGGCCTGTACTTCTCCTACTTTTGTGCCCACTTTGTACCCACTTGTACACATTTTAGGCCAAGCTTTTACATGTCTCTTGGGTTTGATGATGGACTATGCACACCTTAGTACCTGTGTGTCTTTTGGTATAAGAAGTATTGTAACTACTTTTGAGATCCTGTTCTGTTTTGAAGATGAGTTATTCTTGTTTCTGACAGCTAATCCCTCATACAGATACTGACTAAGAGCAAGAAGTAGATGTGATTGGAGGTTTGAGAATGGGACAGGAAGTCAGGCATGGTCCACACACGACGCCTGAGTCTAATCCATCAGTGCTGTGCAGAGTAATTGGGTGATTTGTTTTCCGTCAGACTGTCGGTGCAGATCTAGCTTCGGACGTGACAGGCCTCTGCTTCAATAACCCTTTCCTTCGAGACGCTTTCCTGCAGGATTTTTTGTCGGGGGTTTTACTCACCACTGAGACTTTTTTTTTTAACTGTTTTCCTTCCACAGCAGCAGCAGCTTGACGTCTGTTGAGACACTAAGCCTTGTCACCTCTGCCCTGACTTTGTGTCTGTCACCTGTCTGTCCACTCTGTCCCTCCAGATCAACAACAAGACCAATGTAGTCACCAGCCCCAAAGAGCCTGTCCCCACTCCTGCTCTGGTACACTGCCTGCTTGTCTCTGTCCGTCTGTCTGTCTGTCTGCTCGTCTGCATGAATGTGTATCTGTCTGTACTCTACTCGTCCGCCTTGTTTAAGCAGCTGTGTTTGAATGTCGTCGCTTCTGGATCGATACTTGGTTTGTGTACAGCTCGTGTGAGTTGCTTTATTGCTAACACATTGCTGCACAGGGGCTGCGTACTCCTCTGTTGTTGATGATGGTAATGGCCAACAGGAGCCATTGCATTTTCTGAGATAAGTTTCCCAATCTCACGTTCTGTTGATGTGTTGGGATACTTAGTGGTTCTGTCACATACTTTGGTTTCATTAGGTTCATTTTAGAGATGCAACAGGGTAAAAGGTCAAATAAATTATTGTTATTTAAAGGTAACCAAGTTGAACATGTGGTATAAACTTCTATTAACATACACCTAAGCTAATATATTGTAGGGCTGCACAGTTTAACGCAGTGTGCCCCCATGTCACAGTTTATTTATCGCAACATCAACACATGGCCTGTCCATATCGCAGAAATAGCTTGAATCAAAATAAAGTGTTTTCTGTTTGAGATTCACATTGTGCCGTTGTCCAAATATTTAAAATAAATTCTCCAATCAGAGCCTTAAAAACTTTGTGACCAATTAAAAAGTCCTGGATCTTAATGGTCAGATTTATTTAGCGCTAGTTACATGACAATGATGTTTCAGATGTTTCAGAGAACAGAATAGATATGCTTTTCTACAGTTTTATTAACCATGTAGACAGCACCTAAACTTTCTCCTAACGTCCAGAAACATGCAGGTGACTTGGTAAATCTAGGTAGAGTTCCCCTGTGATTAACTTGTCTTGAATATACCTCATCTCACGCCCAAAGCAGCTAGGATAGGCTTCACCCTTGTGTCCCATAAAGGTTAAGTGGTAGAACATGAATAAATGAATAACAAAGACTGGCCTAATTAATGGAAATATAGCTGCAGCACAATGCAAATCCCATAACATCATTCTTATGTAAATAGACACTATTTCCAGTGGTCTGCTGCGACAGATCAATGGCAGTGTAAGCGTTTTTTTTTTTTAATTAGGTGCATTCATACATTCAGGCCTAGAAATAAAAACATAGTACCTTAAGATTCTCTGTCCCCAATCTGAGGGTTTGGAACAGAAATTGTTCAAAAATGAAAGTGATCTCAAATGAGTTTTATTATGTTTGCAATCCCAGTGTCACATTCAGCAGCCAGTATAGCTCTGATCCATTCCCGAAAGTGTTGTCCTCATAAGAGGGGTTTAGGCTTGGTACACCCCAAATTGGCATAAGTGAGTGTGTGTGTGTGTGTGTGCTAGTGTGTAGTTTCCTGCCTCATGTTCTTATGGTGCATTCATGTGCTCCTCGGAAACTTGGAGTATCCGAGTTAGGAAGTCGTTCTTCCGACTTTGTTGTGTTCACGTGATTTCAGCTCGGAACATTCTGAACCATAACAACAAGGAAGATGGACGCAAAGTCAAAAATGTGCTAATGTTATTTTTAAAAGAGTTAATGCCATCCATGGATGTATACAGTCAAAGAAGCCATTATTAGTCTATTAGTAGCGGCTCAAGAAAAGGTAGCCTAACGTTTGTTGAAACCTCTAAATACCAGATGTAAATAAATAAATAAATAACTTAGTATACTGTCTAAATGAGCCTATATGGACAAAAAACTATCAAGTTGTTAATGTGTAAAACTATTGGTATGAAATCTTTTTTAAATGACTTATAATACAAAAATATCTTAAACGTTTGCTTTCCTCCATGTTAATGATAAAAATAACGTCAACATGGAATCTCGGGCAACTCCGACTCACCCGAGTTTCTGAGCTGCATTTTTCAACTCGGAAAAAACGTTTTCCCGAGTTCCCAAGGAGCACATGAATGCACCATTAGCTCAGTAGCGCAGTATGTATGGATCATGTATTAGTGTCAGAGAAGCTGTCAATGTTCATGTGAGTCCATCTAGTCTGATGTTCAGGACCAGTGTTTTCAGTGATGCCTGCTAACTACTGCTAGTTAGTTGTGCTACAGTCTTCTAGTTCTGTGTTTTTTTTGTTTTCTTTTGACTCTGTATTTCCTTTGATGTTTGAAGTCTTATTTTATGGTTTTACTGAATGCTCTTTGGTAAGACCAGTCTAACCCGCTTTCGTTCTGCACCGTCCTTTCTTCCGACTCTCTGCCTTTTGAAACCAGGAGCCTCAAACCACAGTAATCCACAACCCCGCAGATGGAAACAAGGTATAGAGCTGACGGCCTGCTATAGTCAGACAGAGTGGTGACTATGTAGTGCCTTAATGCTGCTTCTGGTCGTGATGCTGTGTCAATGTTTTCAACTCATAATGTTGCATGTTTATACATCCGTTTTACAATCTCAAGCATTTTCTAACTTTGCTAGTGTGGCATTTACATTTTACTTTGTAACTACTGGTCATTCAAGATCATGTTTTACAAATCTTCTATGGCCCTGCCGAAATGTTGTAAAGCGTTGACTTTGCAGCATTGTTTGTACAGTTGGGAATGCATGTTGTTGGAACTATAAGAGACCGAAGCTGTTGGTGTCTGATATAACAGCTCCTCCTCGAGTCATGTGGTGTGTCTGCAGATGTGTGGCTCTATAATATACTGTATATGATAGCCCTTTAGGGGTCTGCATGCCTGTATGTGTTGCTTTGAGCAGTGACATGTACAGCTCATAGTGTAGTGTACGTGGTGTAGAAGCATAAGTGCCATTTTTTAATTCATGCCTCGTAGCAAAGCAGTGTTGTGTTTGGATGTGTCATACACAGGCTACACATGATAAATGCAAGCACAAGAAAACACTCTGAGAAGTTTATTTACTGGAAAATGGGATGAAAACTTTTGCTTTACCCTTTGACCTGACCCCAGTTCTGTGCTGTTTATATTTATCAGTAACTTGATAACATATACGCCTACAGTACTGTGCACAAGTTTTATGCGGGTGTGGATATTGAAAGTAAAGTAAACTGTAAAGGGTGGTGATTTTATTAGTTTACAAAATGCAAAGTAAAAGAACATAAGGCAATTCTGAATTAGATCAATATTTGGTGTGATTTTGTCTCAAAACAGCAACAGTTGTAGCAGTAACACTGTCTCAGATTTTAAAAGATCTGGGCAGGTTCTGTTCAAACATTTGGAGAATCCCAGAAAAATCAGACTAAACTGGACTAAACTAAACCATCAAATCTCAAAAGGAACTAGGCTAAACCAGACCATGTAATCCCAGATAGAACCAGGCCAGAGTCCATGATGTTGGGGTCAGGGTTACACATCACATCAGGACTTTTCTGGGAAAACCTTTGTATACTAATTGTATACTGTTGACAGCTTTCTTCTTTACCACATATCTTCACACCTGACTAAAACATTTGCACAGTACTACGTTTATGCTAATTTGTATATTGTATGTAAAAGATCCATCAGTCTGTTATTCTACAACTTTAACACTACAATAGAAATACCAAACCCATGCTTACAGTGTACCAAAGGTCCAGGCCTGGTCTGCAGGTGTAAAAAGGAGTGGACCAAAGTAAATGTATATTGGAAAAGGTCAGAGTTCAGAAAGCATAAAGCATGATTGTTGCTAATGGCCAGAAATGTTCCACCAAAGTTTATAAAGCATCAGTGGAACACTAATAGTCAGGGTAAAGAAACCTGTGTTAGGTAGAAGAGCCTGCTTTAGTCATCTGAATAGTAATCGAAAAACAAACTCCACAGATGGTTACTAGTTGTTGCTTGAGTGATGTGATGAAGTGTGAGGCTGATAAAAGTGCCATTTAAAGGTCACCTGATCTGTGGTGTTTGTCTCTGACAGGGCTCCAGCGAGAGCGCCAACACCACCATCGAGGATGAAGACGTGAGAGGTAATTACACTCTCACCTAAGTGGACAAAGTGAACAGAATGTTCTTAATGTTGCTGCTTGTGTCTTTGCCTGACTGTGTGTTAGGATGTTTTCTTATATAATATTTCAGCATGTTGCTTGACTTTGCATGTCACAGCTTTCTGTTCTCTTCCACTTGTCCTGAATGGCTTTGATAGTGTCCCTCAACAAAACAGTACTTAAAAAGTCTCAACCTGAAATGGTATCTCCAGGTTGTGTGCTTTGATGTGCTTCAAATACAGAAAATGTAAAATGGTAACAAAAATCCTGACTGGGTTAGTCTTTCATCTTTTCATATTTTTCATTGTCATGTTCATGTTCTGTCCATCTGCTTCCAGCTCCATACATTCATTCATTTCATTTTTCATTTTTCATTTTTTCCATTTCCTCGTCTGTCGTCCTTTAGACTCTGAAAACTCTGGCTCCT
>JAWCTZ010001238.1:0-22268 GCA_036850595.1 Rhyacichthys aspro | reverse complement strand
CAAGTTGTAAAGTCCTTTCTGTAAGTACTTGTCGCTTCTTAAAGAGCCATTAAAGACATATGCTGCGTCGTGGAAAAATATGGCTCTAATCATCTTTCTGAGTAAATCGCCAAATGCAAACTGAATCACTGCCTCGACTGAGAAAATATGTAGAGACTGTTCTTATGCCTTGTTTCCTCTGTAGCTTTTTGGGTCAGTACGGGTTAGTTTAAAACACAAAAACAGGTATAATCCATCCCAAAAAAGCATATAGTGTCATAATACTTTGGTAACTAGTGGTTACTTTCCTAAAGGTGGAGCTAAACACTGCAGTTTTTCGATTGGACGACGAGAAAGTGAATGGAAAAAGACAAAATGTTTTCTGAAATGTAGTTTGTCTTGTGTATTTCAGAATTAAATAAAGCTAAATGTCATACTGTTTCGATAACACGCTTGCAGTTGTTGGCTGAAAGCTGTTTCCGGTTTTGGCGTTAGATTTTTATGGCTTTATTAATTAAACGCTGCATTCACTGTCTTCTCGAAACAGCTGCAGCTTTATGAATATAAAGTTAAAAAAGTTAGAAGATGTTTGGAGACTTTCTGAATGTCTGAGGCAGGAGAAGTTTATTGAACACAAACACAGTGTAGTATCGAATATTTGTTTATTTATTCGTTTGTGCCATTTCATAATAAACACAACAATAAACAAAAACAAGAAAAAACACGATATATTCTCCTGTCTTACATATATAAACCTAATTCTTTCATTCATTTTTTCTCAACCTAACATTATTTTATATTTGTACATTTTCTTAAACTTAGTAATACTAAATATATAATAAATAAAGAAATAGTGGCTATATTCTCAGTCTCTTGTACCACTACAATTTACTCTTTATTGTTGTTAATTGTGACCCATCTTTTTTTTTAATGTTTGCTTCAAAAATGGCAAAATTAAAACTTGTGACACTGTTAATGAACCAGATGCGGCTCTAATTCACAGATCGCAGTAGAAAAGCCTCCTCAGATGTTACTAAACTGATCCAATCTTTCATTCAGTAGAAACTAGACCCATTTCCATTTATTTGCAGGATGTAAGATACCTTCCAAATGACCACACAAACCCTACGAGTAAGACTTAATATTGTCATAAAACCAGTTCTGTCATCATCAAAGCTGAAGATGATCCAAGAGTATATTATTCTGACTCTTTTCTCATTGTGGAAGTGCATTTTTAAGCTTGATCCATTGCTTTTTCCTGTTTCCAGCAGCTTATTATAATGTGATAGGTATTCAGAAAATGAACCAGAACTCAGAAATGGACTCTGAATACCAAGATGCCTTACAATAAAAAGAAAAAACATAAAGAAGTCATGTGCTGAGAGGGAAAAAAGCTCATTGTCCTGCGAGCAATTAGAAAGTAGTAGGAGTGCTGCAGCTGGTATGAATAATGCATGTCGGGCTTCGGTGTCCGACGGGGTGATGCTTGGCAATTTGCAAGATCCACATTGCGTCGGTATTTTAAATTGGCGCGATACAGAGAGGCTTCCGTTACATAAAGAAAACATGGGGGAGATAAAAGGTGCGGAGGGAAAAAAAAAGCTGCTGGCTCGTTAGATTGTAAGGATCGCTGAGCGGGCAGAATGTGAAAAGCACCGCTCGGCTGATGTTGATGAATGCTGAATAAAAAAGCCGGGCCCAGAGGAGTGTGAGCCGCGATACGAGGCGACGGCAGCTACATGACGAGCCGACAGCCGACACGGGTTTACATTTGTATCACAAAAGACGAGGAAAAAACAGCTTTTACGGGGTTTATTTGCTGCGGATTCGGTTTAGTAAAGAGCAAACACAGCTTTAAAGCGTAGATGCAGTTGACAAATTGACTCCTTTCAAACCTGGCAATAAAAACAGTGATTGGATCTATACAGCCGGCCTTAATACAGAGTGTAAATGTGTCCTGAGAGATTGGATTTGAGGACGCAAGCAGAAGTGGATATGGGTGTATTCACTCAAAAGACCTCATACATCAGTGATATTTTGGGTTTTTTAGCCTCATCAGAATCAGGAATGAAGCATTTTACATCAGAGAGAGTCATCAGAGAGAAAACATTAGAGAAGAAATGGACTCTGGACTTTTAACAGTTGCTTAAAACCAACTCAAACAGAAGTTAAAGAGCTTGAAGTGTGTGAATTAAACACAGCAAAATGAACTCGTACTCTCTCTCTCTTTATGATGAAGGTAATGGACCAAAACAGAGCAATGTTTTAACCAATCAGAAGCCGGTTTAGTTTTGTATTTAACAAAGAACATATCAAACAAAAACACATATTACAGACTCACTTATCCAAACTGTGCTGGTTAATGTTGACCAAGTTTGAAGTCAAGTGGATAAAAAGCTGAGTTTAGTTTGTTGGATTCAAAATGGCTGACTTCCTGTTTGACTTTGGGTGTCAGGAGATTTTTGGTGAACATTACAGACAGAAATATCTACAAAATTTGAATTATTTCACTCAATATTTAACCCTTTGGTTCACTTTAGCAGGATATGCTGTAATGAAGCTTTAAATAGATTGACTTTTTACAGTTTAGTTTCCAGTTTACTTTTACCTAATGCATTTGAACTGCACTATTTATTATAATTAATTCATTCTTGTCATCCACAGTTGACCAATGGGGAGCTCCACTTCAGATTCCGCTGTGGGACCGTCCCTCCCGGCTCCTTATTGGTCCGATCCGCCCCTCTCTCCGACGGCCAATGGCACGGCGTCTCATTGGAGTCCATCTCTTCCGTCCTAAAGCTCTCATTGGACGACCAGGCCCCGGTGACCGCCCACGTCCCGGAGCCGTGCCGCATGATGCCTACCCACGATGCACTGCTGTTCGCCGCCGTCAGTCGGGACGCTCCGGAAACGCACAGGTTTTCCAGGAGTTTCGTCGGCTGTTTGGACGGCCTGTCGCTGAACGGGGAGCCAATCAGAGCCGGCGACGGGGCGGAGTGGGCGGGGCCGGGCATGAGGAGGGTTTTTGGGGTTTATCAGTGCTGCGGTCGGGACGGGGCCTGCAGCAGTCAGCCATGTTTGAACGGAGGAGTCTGTGAAGAGGACATCAGCGGAGGTGAGTGTCCCGGGCAAAGGTTTTTTTTGCTGTGAAGGTTTATTTATTTATTGTAATTCCTCCTCCTGTCCAGTTGGTGGCAGATGTGCATATTAATTAGTAATTCTCTTCTTTGTCACCGCTGCAGCTGAGAGTGAGGAGTTTCTTTAAACTGACAAATATTTGTGATATTGTTAATAAAAGTGAAAAAATAGGAAATGATGCAGTGAAGGATTAAAAACAAACAACACAAAAAAAAATCAGCTTTGAGTTGAACGTTCCGTTTTTGTTCATCTGTTGTTCATAAATAAATATTTTAAAAAAATAGCAATGAAGAAAAGTGAAATGCATTAGTTTTTTTTCACAAATCTTTCTATTTAATTTGCTAAAAAAAATTAACAGTTACACAAGAAAAAGTGCTCAATGTTCAGATTAAACGTAACATTTAAATCTGAACAATGTGCTGTAATAAAGTAATCAAGTAAGAAGTAAAAAGAAAAGCTATTTTTAAAGTAGTAGGAAATTTTACGACTCTGTTAAAATGAGTGAAAGTGAGAAAGTCCAACGCGACCTCTGGAACTTTGAGTAAAAACCAGAACAAGATGAAATGATTCTCTTTGACCATTGACTCAAAAGGCTGTGGGATAAAATGTGACCTCTGTCTGAATACATTATTAAATAACCCTTCTCTGAGCAAACATCACTTATTCCATTTGAATATCTATACAGAAATGTATTTAAGTAAAGCCCATTGTAAATAGGAGCTAGCAGCACAAATTAATAAGACAAAACAAACAAAAACATCACATGCAACACAGTTAGAAGCCTGCTCTGTGGCTCTGCAGCTTTGAAAACTCCAAGACGCCTTTGTTAAAGCTTCAGCCACAAATAAAGCGTTAAAAATGTGTCTTATATTATTTCGAGGACATGCTCTGTTATAGCCGCCACACTTTAATGTCTTCAAAGTCAGAAGAGTTCAGACTGAATCCTTATCAGTTCTCTGTGTCATGATCTCACTTATTTCCAATTTAGCTTATCGCTAATTGGTCGAATGCTTCTCCCTTTGTTCGAAGCTGGAGATAATAGTAAAAAGAGGGTCTGAGAGGCGTGAAATGGCAATGTCAGTGTTGCGTGTATCATTAAAGGAAAACGTCTGGCGGTTTGACTCAGAATAACAGCCGATAAGGCACCTGCAGAGTTACGGATAAAAACGGTCCGAGCTTTAAAATGATTATGTTACGAGTCCTTTTCTGCTGAGTTGGGATTGAATTTAAACATGAAGCTAAACAAAAGATATGAATCTGACTTCTTTGAAAGCGGCGTGTAAACAAACGAACGCTATAAAGCCGTTATCAGAATGGTTATTCCAGAACGGCAGGCTAAGCTTTGAGGTCAGAGGACTGCACAGTGTCTTATTTTTCCTTGAATGTAATAAGAAAATGTCCGCCTCGGCCCCAGTGGCCCCTCGCGCGGAGGTACAAAGCTCTCGGCTCAAAGAGATTATTCATCACAATGTCAAATCATATTTTATTTTGGCTTCAGGCCTGCAGTGAGCTGAGGTTACATCCCAAAGGTTCCCTCTGTTTTGAGCAAATGTAATGAGAAAAGACGAGGTTTGATAGAGTTGGGTCATTTTGTCTTTTTACAGGGTTCGTACGGGTGCTTGAAATCCTTGAAAACGCGTGAATTTTTAGATAAAGTGCTTCTAATTTTTGAGATATCAGCCTTCCGTAAAAAGAGACCAAACTTAAAGGGACACTTCATCCAATAAATGAACATTGTTTTGATCCAACATGTTTTATTTTTGGGTGAACTATCCTTTGTCTGTGCTCCAAAGTATTCAACAATTTAAACAATTCTTTATTTGTTTGTATGTCTTGTTTATACCGCAATGAATTTAAATGAAAAAAACTACATACGGCAGATAACTGTCATACATATAATACAGCAGTTGTAAGGTGCTTGAAAAACACACCTTGAAAGTGCTTGAAAAGTGCTGGAATTTGAACTTAGAAAAGGCGTTTTGACATCTGTTTAAATATGAACCGTCCACAGTGATGTAAATATGTAATAAAGTGTGATTTGTGCTGGACAGAGGCGGTGTGCAGATGTGCGGGGCTCTTCCACGGCGCTCGCTGTGAGCTCACAGATAACCCCTGTGTGTCCCAGCCCTGTTCCCACGGCCGGGTCTGCGTCCCCAAAGCTCAGGGCTACATCTGCAACTGCTCACTGGACAACGCTGACGCAAGGTAACACACCACTTACATCCAGCTGAAGTGTGGAGTCCACTCTTTGGGTTTTGATCGCATTTGTAGGGATTAAGATTTGCAAATAAATGTATTTCTCTAAAGTTTGAGGCACATAATAGAGTCATATCAGGATGCACTTAAAAAAGGAAGGAAAATGGGCAACAAAAAGAAAAATAAAAGGTAAAAAAAGAATCTTCATATTTCTAAATTCAACTTAGATAAGGAAACCTCATTATTGCAGGTCATATCTTTATCACAATATTTAATTTTGCACATGACATTTCTATTATTTTTATCCTTGCTTTATCCTTTTTTTACTCAAAGAAAAGAAAGAAGAAGAAGAAATGAGACACTTCAAAATACAGTATATCTATCAATAATCAATTGTTATAGGATTTAAATACAAAAATGTTATATAGAGCACACAGGTCATAGTTTCATAGTTTGATGGATAATGAAGAGAATGTAAAGTACACACTGTATAAACATACCATTTGTCTGATTTATTGACATTTTAATTCACTTTAAAGATGCCTAGTGTTTAAAGTGACAGAGGTATTCATTCTATTAGAAAAAAGAAGTGGGTAAATAAACCGTTTGTGGTTTTGGTTTGTCTCCATGTCTGTAATGAAGGGAAAAAAAAACAATTTTGGTGGTTGGAATGGTTTTATTAATACATTTAAATGGGATATTTTCAGTTTTGCTGTGAATGAGGAAATAAATTGTCCAATCAGAGAGCTCCTTCAGACGCAGCAACTCAAATAAACTCTTCACCAGGTTTTATTCTCCAAAGTTTAAGTCCTTATACCATTGTACATAGTTTACATTAAACCTACTTCTTGAAACAGGACCTTAATTCTTTTGCTTGGAGTTTCTAAACCAGGAGACATGAGCTACTGTCTAAAAGCATTAAAAGACATCTATCTCTGACCTTTTTGACAGAAATATAAAGACCTTCTCATGACTTCCTGCACAGTTTTCAGCAAAATGAGTAAAACTTCAAGAGCGACATTAAAAGTCTTTAAATATTTAATATATTTCCTTGTGTCCATTGATACTTATTTCTGGAACTTAAAACCACAAAGACAAGACTTAAATGTTTGCAAAGTGCTTGACTCTGACCTTGTAAAGTGTTTCTAAACCATGACAGATGATCCTGAATCTAAATCTTTAATCCTTTTCCTGTTTACTCTGTTTTTAAGTGACGGTATCTCTCCAACAGACTGATTGTGTGGAGATAATTATCAAATCCGTCTGCGTCGTCACACTCTAAACTCCCAGCAGCTGCCGTTTCCATTCAGCGCTGGTCATTTCTCATTCTCAGAGTTAATCAAAAGCCCACCTGGAATAGGGGCCGCCGCTAATACCCATAAGGGCCAACGCATTTCCACAGGCGTCTGTAATGAAAGCAGGAATATGCAAATGCAGCCGTAATTTCATCTGAACGTGACTGCGCTCGTGCTCGGACTCGGTCGTAGCAGATATTCGTGCAGTTTCAGGGCCACGCGTGTTATTTTTTGGATTGGAGGCTGTACATTGGACAGTGATGCTGCATATAATGAGACCTGTGTTGGTTTTTGTACTTCGTCGACGATAATGCCTCGCTGCATTGGATTATGATTTAGAGGAAATGAAGCGTCCGTCGAGGGTTAATCGAACACCTTTTTTCCCATCAGTTTTATTATGAATTTAATGAATATATCCGGCGGAGCGGCTGGCGTTAATGCACATTCGTTTATAGTTGAACTCTGCAATACTTGTCTATATCTTACATTTGAGTCCAACTCGGTGATGTGTGCAGACTTTTAATATCAAACTATTATTTATTTTAAGAGATATACGTTTAAAAAAAGAAAGTTTATAAGCAAAACTATTCCCAACAAGAATTAGCAGCAGTACTGTATTGTTTTTAATATTAAATTGCTATAATACCCCAGTTTAAGTTGGTGTAGTGTGTTAATTACTGAATTCAAGCAATCATTTTCAAAACAAACTTTTAATATTTAAGACCGTAATGGTTCAATGGCCACTTTACTATTTGTTTGAAATGGAGAAAATGAGTGAAAAAAAGTTGAAGCTTTCATTGGTTTGACATCTGTGACATTGTATGACTTCACATGCTTTTAATGGGACAGAAAATGGAGAGAAAATACAAAAAAATGTAATAACTTAAAGTAGCACCGCTTAATTAATACCAAAAAGTTACCTGAAATTTGTATAAAATATGTAAATCCGAGCAGAAAATTGTATGAACAGCTGAACATTTTGATAAGTGCGTGGTTAAAAACTCAAAAGTATTACAAACTAGTTCCCATTCGTTTTAATGAGCAAAAAAGGTGATAAACTTGCAAACTAAAAAGTAATCGGCGAGTGACATTACTTTGTTTAAGCCGTTCAATTTCAAACAAAACACAGAAAGTTATATTTGGAATTAGAAAATGTAATAAAAGAAAAATACAGCAGAAAATATTAGAAATGCAACAGATTTACTTTACTTTTGTTCATGAAAAACACAATTATCAGACTTTTGTGTTGTAAATAAGCCTAATATATGGTTTTAAATACAATAGACCAGAGATAAACACACAAACTGGAACTACTTTGTTCAAAAGCAGTATTTTATGAATCTTCATGTGAATCTTACGACACAAACTTTATCCTGTGGCTTTGAAACCATCTGAGTCTTCTTCAAACGACCGTTTAATCAGAGACAGCGAGAACAACTGAAGGTGAGGCCTGTCGGATAAAATCTACTCGATTTAAAGAAAAGGGACAAACTCCGACTAAAGTTGCAGTGACCCTCTGAACTGAAGGAAAGTGTGTTGGAGTTAAAATATGCCCCTCTGGGACACTTTGGCTGACGGGTGTTTTCTCTTTTAACTCACAGATTATTACACAGTATTTGTTTGGTTCAGTAACTTTTGGTTTCACATTTTGACTTTCCCTGACGCTGTGATTACTGTTGTTGTGGTGAATGTGTCTCTCCAGAGGCTCATTTTACAGTTGAACTGAATAAATAGAATAATCAGACTGGAGCAGGGCCTATAGAGACATGTTATTATTAATATAGATTTAATACAAACAGATAAAACTTCAAATGCACTGTTTAAGACGAGATTTATTAGGAAACAACTGGCTTCACAGGAGACATCTGATAAAAATATAGACATACAAAACATAAAACAATGTAATCTATGTATTTAATGTGTTTTTAAACCCGACTGATTCTGTTTTTACTCGTTTCCTTTCTCCGTTCACTCTTTGTGTGTTTAATCGGCCGCGATTTCCTGAATTTGGTCTGAGAGTCTAAATTATTGATAAAAGTGCTTTCACAAATGAACCAGACCTGGTTCAGTTTGGTCCAGATCGAGACCAAAGAGCAAAACTAAACCAAGCCTCTTAATATTCAGACTTTTATGGATATTTTACATTATATACAGCAGAGTTCCTTTCTCAGTATGCATTACAAGCTGGTTTAGAAATCTGAGTGTTAAATCCAAATCTCAAATTTCCAGATAAAGCCAGGGTTTGAAAACTTAAAACTTTAATATAATTACTATTTATTCATCTTTAATAATCACAATCATTATAGGACAACCTAAGACAACAAATCTAAATTTAAGTATTTGTATTTGAGTATCTGACTTGTAAGCTGAATTAAATGATGATAAATAAATAAATTGATGAAGTAATAATGGAGTTGGACTGAAAAACAACAATATAATAATATAATATAGCCGCAAGCGCGGCCCTCGCCGTCGCGACCCGGTGCTGGTGCCGATTTTTAAGAGCGTCGCCAACGACCTCAAAGTGAGCCCTTTAAAAAGCCTCACAGTATTGTTGAGGAATAAATATGTCATGTTATTGCAAGAGGCGCTGACGCGCCTTTATCCCAGAGTCACAAACTTGTCTTTTCCCAGGGGGCGCTGTCGCGCTGCTTGTCTGACCCTTTATCTGTGACTCTAATGATCCCTACAGACTTTTACATTCATCACCGCAGCGACGCCTATATTGGCGTTTTCGGAAAGCTCTCGCCATTCCCCACGTGTCCGTGGGGTCAATGACCTTTCACCCATTGATCCTCATTACATGTATTAGCAGTTACAATGATGCCGGTTCCCTGCCATATCACATATGTATATGCCCGGATAGTGCATGACACCGCACACGTGCATGATACGCACTGCTTAGCGATCTCAATAGGCCCTTGCCTGCTGGGCTGGCTCGGGCCTAATAAAATCTTCACCATCTTTGGCCCCTGACCCCACTGAGTTACACAACGATACGGAGAGTTTTGAGGCTAAACAAACACAGCTATGAAAATCCATAGAAGAAAAAACATGTCTATATATTAAAAAAATAAAATAACCTGAGTTGAAGTGACACTAATTTTTCACCTCAACTTCGAGCTAAAATAATATGTCGTAAAAGCTGTCAATCTTTTCAGGTTTATAACTTCCTCCAAGCCCAGTTCAGTGAAGGTTGTTTTGCTGGAGCCACATTAAACATTCAAAATGTTCTGCTGTTTTCAGGAAAACTCTGGGTTTGTCGGCCATTTTCTTCTGTTCAGTCAGAATTAAAAAGATAGAGATGTTTTTCTTCATATTCACTTCATATTTAATAAAAAGCTTATGTTAGATGCCTATTGTCTAATAATCTTACATTTCTCCAAACATTTCCACAAACACATAGTTAAAGCTTAAGAGCTTTTTTATTTGCAGTTTTAGTAAATGCACAAATCATTTATAATATACAGAACATAAAGATATAATGTCTGTAGGTTCTCATTCATCCAGGTCGTCATGAAGTTAAAGGGTTGAAAAGAACGCAACTGGGCGCAGTTTGGAAACAGAAGATGTGAGTTCTACAGTCGACTGGTCTGAGATCAGAGAGGGACGGGTCTCACCAGAGTCTGACCCAATGAGAGGCTGAACTAGGATCAGTCTGGTTCAGCAGGTGAAGGGTCTGTGTTGGAGGAGAAACATCTACAGAACTGATCTTCTCTGGAGTAGACTGAGCAGATCCAGGTCCAGGACTGGATCTTCTGGTCTGGTACATCTTCTTGAGAAGGAGCTGGTCTCAGCCACAGATCACTGCTCCTCACTGATGAACACACAGACCCCTGCTCTGTTTGTGGTAGGGGTCTAGTCCTGGGGCTGGACCAGTCACTGTTGGAGAGTGTTTCTTGGTTTAAAATGTAGATGTTGTGTTTGTTATAAATCCTGTTATAAAGCTCTTCCAATAGTCCAGAAATATAAGGAACAACAGAGCTAGCTCCTCAAAGACGTAGAAGAACCAGATCCTTGAAGAAGTAACACTGATGTCCCTCAAGTCTCCAGGCTTCAGAAAAGCCTTAAAGGATTTATTAACACAACATCTACATTTCAAACCAGGAAACATTCTCTGTCAACGACTGGTCCAGGTCCAGGACTAGACCCCTACCACAAACAGAGCAGGGGTCTGTGTGTTCATCAGTGAGGAGCAGTGATCTGTGGCTGAGACCAAGCAGCTCCTTCTCAAGAAGATGTACCAGACCAGAAGAACCAGTCCTGGACCTGGATCTGCTCAGTCTACTCCAGAGAAGGTAAGTTCTGCTGATGTTCCTCAGGTGGAGACCACGTCCCCATTGACACCAACACAGACCCTTCACCTTCTGAACCAGACTGATCCTAGTCCAGCCTCTCATTGGGTCAAACTCTGGTGAGACCCGTCCCTCTCAGGGATACTAACTGATCTCAGACCAGTCGACTGTACAACTCACAGTCTCTTCAGTTTTCAACCCTTTAACATAACATCAGTCACACTCTGGAGGTGTAGCCACAGCTGCCCCGGGGCAGACTGACGGAGGTGAGGCAGCCATACAGCGCCTACAGCCTCTGACCTCTGACCTCCACCAAACACTCACACATTCATCACTAGAGCCACAGACACTGGAGGCAAGAGGGTAAAGTGTCTTGCCCAAGGACACAACGACAGTATGAACAGGAGGAAGCAGGAATCGAACCAACAACCTTCTGGTTATTGGACGCCCTACTCTACCTCCTGAACTACTGCGCCCCATAATACATCATATAATATATAATGCATATAATATAATAATAATAATAGTATATAATAATAACAGTATATAATAATAATAGTATATAATAATAACAGTATATAATAATAATAGTATATAATAATAATGATAATATTATAATAATAATAATAATGTCTCTGTGAGCATCTGGATCTTGCTGCTGGCTCACTCTGGTCTCACTCTGGTCTCAGTCTGTTCTGGTTTAAAGCAGCAGAACCACCAGTCCCATGAACATACAGAAGGCGATGGTACAAACGACAAGTCCAGTGTAAAAGCCCAGGTTTTCCAGAGTTTCCTTCAGCTTCTTTCTGGTGCTGCTCTCGTCCGGCTTCTCTTCGGTGTCGTCACCGGTGCAAGCCTCTTCCTCCAAAAGCACTTTGACGAAAAACTGGGGAAGGACAGAAGCTTCCTCGTCGTCATCGTCGGCGCTCTGGGACAGAAACTCTGTCTCCTTAATGATGTTGATGATCTTTCTCCGATCAATGTCCAACTCACAAGCAGCAGTGAGCTCTAGTGTTTTAGGAGATTCTGATGCCTTTGAATCTCCTTCTGGGGTCAACTTTTTTCCCAGTTTGAAGAGCTTCCAAACAGAAGTCTTCATGTTTGACTCTTTGTCCCGGCCTTTTCTGAACAGCCGTTTCCAGCTGAACTTGGAGTGAGTTGTTGGCTCCACTTGAGGTTCGGACCCCTCCGTCTCCTCCAGAAGCTCATCAACGTAAACCGACGGTAGGATCGGTACATCCAGGTCTGAGCTTTGGGACTGGGCCCGGTCTGGAGTTGAGGATGGTCCTGGAGTCACCTCAATGATCTCAACCTGATGTAAGACAGAGGAATATTAATATCACACTAGAAATGATTCATGGCAACAGTAAAACTCACACATATATATATTCTGCTGAATTTATAAAACATATAAAACATTGATAGAAAGCAACAACATAAACATTTACAGAAAAACTACATCTCATTTTCTTCTGGATTCTACAAAATCCAAGTAAAACATTACGTTTTTTGCTTCTCATCAAAATGGAAACACTTCAGTTTTGCATTTTCCCTCAAAATAATTCTATATTTTGCACTAACTCCTCTCGTACCTGTTCCTCTTTGGAGGCATCTCCACTTGAAAAAGGGTGGGCAGCTGGTATCTGGCCCTTCTCCACGATGACCTCAGGGAGACTAGAGGCTTCGTCGTCTGTGAGGTCGACGCTCTGAGACACAACCTGCGTCTCCTGAACGATGCCCATCTTTCTCTGATCGATGTCAGTCTTCACGTTGGACTCTTTGTCCCGGCCTTTTCTGAACAGCCGTTTCCAGCTGAACTTGGAGCGAGTTGTTGGCTCCACTCCAGGTTTGGACCCCTCCGTCTCCTCCAGAAGCTCGTGGACGTAAACCGACGGTAGGATCGGTAAGTCCAGGTCTGAGCTTTGGGACTGGGCCCGGTCTGGAGTTGAGGATGGTCCTGGAGTCACCTCAATCCTGGAGCTGGTCCCAGACTCCATTAAAGGAGAGATGATCTCAACCTGATGAAAGACAAACAGAGGAATATTAATATCACATTAGAAATGATTCATGGAAACAGAAAAGGTCACAAAATCTACACAAATTTAGATGAAAAGGTGTATTTTTGTCTTTTTTGAGTTCAAGTAAATGAGTTGTTTTTTCAGAAACTGAGCAAAAGGAAAAAGAAATGCTGCTGGAAACTCACTCACTTCATTGATATCTTATATTTCTAACAGAAATGTGTTTTTATAAATTGTTAAAAAGCCCAGAGACAGTACATTTACTTGAGGACAAACTATTCTGTGCCTCTGCTGAATTTATAAAACATATAAAATGTTGATTGAAAGCAGCAACATAAACATTTCCAGAAAAACTACATCTCATTTTCTTCCGGATTCTACAAAATCCAAGTAAAACATTACGTTTTTTGCTTCTCATCAAAATGGAAACACATCAGTTTTGCATTTTCCCTCAAAATAATTCTATATTTTTTTCACAAACTCATCTCGTACCTGTTCCTCTTTGGAGGCATCTCCACTTGAAAAAGGGTGGGCAGCTGGTATCTGGCCCTTCTCCACGATGACCTCAGGGAGACTAGAGGCTTCATATGAGCTTTGGGACTGGGCCCGGTCTGGACTTGAGGATGGTCCTGGAGTCACCTCCATCCTGGAGCTGGTCCCAGACTCCATTAAAGGAGAGGTGATCTCAACCTGATGAAAGACAAACAGAGGAATATGAATATCACACTAGAAATAATTCATGGCAACAGTAAAACTCACAAAATCTACACAAATTTAGATAAAAAGGTGTTCTTTTGTCTTTTTTGAGTTCAAGTAAATTAGTTTCTTCTAGATTCTACAAAATCCAACTAAAACATCACTTTTTAACTCAGTTTTTTACTTCTCAACAAAATGGAAACACATCAGTTTTGCATTTTTCCCTCAAAATCTTCACACATTTTGCACAAATCCATCTGGTCTCGTACCTGTTCCTCCGTCTCAGGGGTCTCTCCACTGGAAAAAGGGTGGGCAGGTGTTATCTCGCCCTTTTCCTCAGTTTCAGAAAGTGAAATCATCTTAATTTCTCAGTTCTTTGAGCTGCTCTCAAAAAGTGTGTGCGTCTTTGACGAATGTCTCCAACAGAATACCTGCTCTGGCTCGGAATTTGTAAAACAAATGGAACAGAATCCTGTGACCCGTTGATGTCGGTCGCCGCAGTTACACATATTTAAACATAAACACATTTACACATTATACACAAGTATATTCACATTTTATTTGACTTTTTGAAACAAATAATTGGAGTCAGCGCTGCTCTGATGTGACTACAGGGCTCCTGGTTGTAAAACTACATTATTGAATATGTCTTTTATACAAACAAATGTGAGCATCATTCACAGCATTCAGCCCTGTTTTCAGACTCATTTATTATAAGCCTCTGGACACAGGCCCTTCACTGTTTTACACTGTTCTGGCTCCTTCTTTATATTTTATTTCATGTAAGTTTGATCAAAGTTATGACAAAAGCAAGTTAGAACTGCATCAAGAATTATGGTCAAGATCTGCTCAGAAAATGACCAGAAAATGACCTTCACATCCAGAAAATGCTCTTGTTCCTCTTGCTTCAGGAAAAAGATTTCAGAGAATTTAAAGTAGAAGTAGTCTCTTCTGTAACAGATCCTGAATCAGTGAGGTTTTAAAGGTCCCATATTATGCTAAATCGACTTTTCTGAGCTTTTAACCATGTTCTAACCAATGTTCCCTCTAAGCTGCGCGCTTGTGCAATTGCGCACTGCTCGCACATTCTCAGCGCACAAGAAAATCTATGCAGCGCATAAAATAAAATTCAATATAAACGTATTAAATAATATCTAATATTAGACCTAATCTAATTAATTAGACCAATAATATTGTTTTCTGTACCATGTTGCATTGTAACTCAGTGAGTGACAGGTGTCCAGCCAATGATACGATAAGGTTCACTTACGCTACGCAGCCAATCATAGCATTGACAGTGCTATGTGCCCTGCCCATACGCGCTGCAGGTTAGCTAGCTAACAACAGTGCGGCGGAGTTAAGAGAAGCAAATGCTAACCCCTTATCATGAAACGAACGGGCAGCGACACATCCACTCACCAAGCCAAAGTAAAAACAAATGCTGTAATTTGCTGTAATTTGATTCTTTTAATAAGCCGTAACTTGCTATGATCCAAGGTTTTGAACCAGTGTGATACTGGTGTGTGGCCACAGCGTGCACATCTGATGTTGCTCACAGTGGTCCTCAGTGTGCTCAGGAAGCTTGTATGTATGCCCAGACACATGAACAATTAGAGGGAACATTGGTTCTAACGTTGTTTCTACCTCAAACACATACCCAAAGTTGTGTTTTGTTTCATTCGCGCATGTTTGAGTAATTTATTTAGTTTGAGCTACAGTCCTTTCAACGAGCTGTTTCACGCAATGACGTCAATATGTGAAATAAACCACTCCTCTCCAGGAAGTGCTCCTCCACACTCCTCCTGCCCCTCTCTCCTGCCCCTCTGTCAACAAGTGGTGCTCTGCAGCTCAGACACAGAGAAGCATCGCTGCTACTGTGTTAGCTTACTTACTGTCAGCAACATGTATTACTAACAAGCATTACTGCATAGCTCTACATATTGCTAGGCTACTTTATTATAGTTCTTTCAATACACTGCAAGGCAAGGCAAGTTTATTTATAGAGCACAATTCGTACACAAGGCAATTCAAAGTACATAAAATGAACAGAAAGCAAATAAAATTCTAGTCGGCTAGTTACGCAGTTATTCGTTGCGCGCACTGCTTAGCGATCTCAATAGGCCCTTGCCTGCTGGGCTGGCTCGGGCCTAATAATAAATGATAATGTGTCTGACTGTCTTAAGAACAGCATAAGTTACAATGGAGTTGACCTCATATTACTCTGTCCACTTTTCTACAGTCTACACCAGTGTCTTTAAGTTTAATTCACGAGGAATAATTCATTGGGAAAAGTCAAAGAGAGACATCACCATTTACAGAACAAAAGTTTAAAGTTTTATCTCTTCCTATAAAACTTCTACAAAATAAAAATGTGTTCAATCAATGCTGTATTTTGCTCAGTTTCTGCCAGAGTTCGTTTTTGAAAGCGGTGCATCCTGGGAACGGAGCACCTGGGACATGCGGCGGTTAAAAAGCAGAAAACCGGGCAGTTTTTATGTAAAACTAAATGATAGGGTTTTGTCAGTGACACAATCAGCGCTCTGCAGTGGCTCTGCTGGGGCCTGCTGCGTGTCTGGGCTCAAAGATGGGCCGCTACAATCGAATAAAGAGCTCAAGCGGCAAATGTACGACCCGTCAGTGAAGGTGACATTTGGCGTATTTTACATTATTCACATTCATTGACAATAAATGGTGGACTTAGGAAACAGTTTTGTCTTTGCAGAAGTGAACATGGCTGCCATTTAAAAACTCTAGATCAATATTGTTTTTATCATAACTCTTGTATCAGTGCCGTTTCTGGAGGTCCATCTGTAGGTTATTGCTGTATTAAATAAGATTGTGTAACCAATGATCGCGTTACACCACAGACATCTGCCTCTAGCTTCAAGATCTACTTGTTTTTTTTAATGATAACAGTGATTATATTAAAGTCAGACTACTCTTCTGTAACTGTAGTGATTATCTGTGGTAAACCAGACCAAATACTAGAGTTATAGTCAAGACCACACTGACCAAGACCAGTTTTTAAGTCAAAACTCATGGAAACTCAAGATTTTACCTGAATAGAAAACAACTGAAGTTTTTTTTTTCAATCCTAAGAACAGATAAATACAGAATGCCATTTGTGGACTGACTTTAAGACTGAGACTTTAAGGTTTGAGACCCCTGAAAGACAAAATAGTCTTAAGACCAAGGCTAGTCTTGAGTACCATAACCTTTGTGCTGTTTGTCCAGGCGTTAGCATCACTAGCTAACAAAGCAACAGACTAATTTACAAAAATCTAACCAAATACTGGCTTAAACTCCTAATGGCAACAAAAAAAATATCAGAAGACAAGGCTTTTTACATTGTATAAGTTCTCATGTAAGGTTTCCACTTGTTTTGACTCACATTTTTCACGATGATTTCATTATTAGTGCTTCTTTTAAAGCAATTCATCAATAAACACCAGAAATATACTAGAATTATACGTTTGCATTAAAATATAACAGTAAAAGGAGCTAAAAAGAGCTAAAAGGGCTGTATATTGGCTGCTGATGAGGAAATTGTCAAAGTAACAACAAAAAAGCAGCGGACTTTGATGGTTTTAACCCTTATATTTTATTTTAGCTGCCATAACCAGATCGACGTCTGTCCTCCCGACTCTTGTGCTGAAAGCTTCGAGTGCAAAGTCTCAAACGGCTTGATCCACTGTGAACCTCAGCCACTGGTCGGTCAAAAACACACTTAAATATTCACATTTAAAGGGTCGGAGGGGTTACTTACTGCTGTCCTTGTTTCAGGCCCGGCCCATGGTTGGTTTTGTGGAAATCATCGAGATCGCCGCCAGCGTCATGGGACTGCTCTTGTTGGTCGCCATCTTTGTTTGCATCAGGAAACGCTATGTTCAGCAGAAAAAGAAGAAGCCGGTGTGTGTCCAGGACTCAAATGGGTGAGTGTTCACGAAATAAAAAATTAAAATAAAATTATTAATGCTGGAGGGAAACAGGAGCCTTAAGGAAGCTGTTAGTGCCCAAGGAAAGAAATATGTGTAAAGAAACCTTCCATAACTTTTACCTTAAAATAAAAGTCAAGTCGACAACTGAGAAACTGCAGTAAGTTGAGGTGAGCGACTCCAGAGACACCTTCCTCTGAAACATTGATTAGTCTTTCTTCTCCTCATGTTAATGTTATAAGATCATACATTATAACTCATCTAACCATAGTCTGTGATAAAGAGAGCTGCTTGTCCCGAAGTAGTCCTCATGCTCTTTGTCTTCGCTCTTTGTCTTTGCTCTTTTGAAAACAAGAGTACGCTGCTTTTAAGGGACAGCCACGCTCTAACAGCCCAATGTGTTTGAAACTGTTTACGTTTAGAGAATGTCCAAAAAAACAAAAGAAAGTGGTTTTAAAATGGTTTCCAGAGTCAATAGAAACGAATGGTATAAATTTGCTAATGAGTTATAATGACAGCGACACTTTTTTGTCCATTATGTTAATAGATAATAGTTTATATAATAGCTATAAAGCAAATTTGAAGCACGAATACAAACAAAACATTGCACAAAATATTTTCTATTAACTCCTGATTTGTCTTTTTGTTAATGGTGTTAGCGGCTGAAGGGCTTCACTTTCAAACGCTCTATGTATTTGTGAAATATTGCATTAAGAATCACTCTTAGATCAGCATTTTTTTGTTTATTTTTTGTTCTGCTTTAAAACACATTCTCTGTTATTTGTTGACTTTGATACTGACAAATTGAAACTGTCAAGAATATTTTGTTTGTTTGTTTGAAAAAAAAAAAAACATTCAAACAAAAACATAGAAACACACAAAACAGATTTTTCCACAAATATTTCATAGTAATATTTGAGATTGTGTAAAATTTTAAGGCTGTCCGAGTACTTTTTCCCACCTCTGTATGTACTGTTGCAATAATAAGCAACACGATGTTTTAATGGTTGTTTTTATAGCTTTCTTAACTCCAAAAATAAAAACCACAAGAGCTGCAGCAGTCGTTGACACTTTGAGACTCACTCGTTCATATCTATAGTGTTTACTGTGTATAATTCAATCTGGACAACAAATCCCTGAGCCATAATACACGTATATATTAAAGCACAAACAGCTGTTGATATGAGTTTGTTGACATTTGCTGCTCTGGGAAAACTGTGCTTTCCAAAGTCCACAATCTGAACTTTTTCTCAATGTCAACAACTCGTGAAATTTGGAGAAGCGTACAATATAATAATAATAAAACAGTGTTGTCTTGTTAACGTCTTGAAGCCATTGTCCGTGCCGTAAAACAAGTGGAAAGAGCCGCATGAGAAACAACATCAGACTTGAATGTATTATACAAGTGTCGGGCTGCACTGGGACGTCAGACCAAAACAAAGATGTTTTACAAGCAACACGGCAAACTCGAAATTGATCTGTTTCCATGTTTCTATATTCCCCTGACCGCTCTCCCGCAACATAGAGCCGAGCGAGGCGGCGCTAACCATCAATCCTCACCAGCGAGGACGCCAAAAGATAAACAACTGGGTTTAGTGAACATACGTCAAGCTGCCACACTCACAGGAACATTATCATCCCATTGGAGTCGTGTGTGTGTCCAGCTGAGATATACAACACCAATACGTTTCAGGCTCGACTTTTCAATCTTTAAGACGTTTATTTAATAGTAATTTAATAAAAGTTAAGATACTGTTGTTTATGCACTCAGCCAGTACGAGTAAGAGTGGAATAATGTGTTGTTTTATCTGTTTCTTACAACGTTTTTAAGCAATTTTTGCCCATTATTCTTCATAACATTGCTTTAAAGCACAGTTTTATGTGGCCCCTCAAGACATTTAGTAGTTTACATTTTTGGTGCAAGGTTTGAACAGGTTTTAGTCTGATTTGAACAGGGTTTAGTCCGATTTGAACAGGTTTTAGATGGATTTGAACAGGTTTTAGTCCGATTTGAACAGGTTTTAGATGGTTTTGATTTTTTTTTTTTACAAATCTTTTCTACAACCTGAAACAACCTCAAATCCAGTTCAAATCTGTTCAGATCAGACTAAAACCTGTTCAAATCCATTTAAAACCTGTTCAAATCCATTTAAATCCTGTTCAAATCCATCTAAATCCTGTTCAAATCCAATTAAAATCTGTTCAAATCCAATTAAAATCTGTTCAAATCCTACTATGACCTGTTTAAATCTAAACCTGTTCACAAATGAAGATGAAATCTAACATTCAAAGTTTTATCTCCTTCGGCCCCTGAAAGGATTCTTATTAACTATCACGGCTTCTCACCACTTTGAGTTTGACACTTCTGCTTTAAAGTGTCAGGTTTTTAGGGATTAGCTTAAGCACACATCTTTTAAGGTCCCTTACATTATTTAAAGCATTTCATCTGACTATAAATGCTTTTGAACTGAGTAAAACGCTTCAAATGGTCCTTAAGTTTGATTCTTCTGTCCATGTTTTAGGTATTTTCAGCCCAGTTTGGCCAAAAGCCTCAAAGCCAACAGCGAAGAGGTGACCCCCATCGAGATGAGTTCACTGATGCATCTGCTAACGACCTGACCACTCTCCCTTCGATCCTGCCCCAGGAGCCAGATCGATCTTCGGTCGGAGGGGTCTCCGCATCCAAGACAGGGGCCTGTAGTGCAGCGTGGCCCTAACCTCCCCGGCGAGGCCCCCGTCCAGCTCCGACAACGACTCCATCAGGAAGAACCACTGGGACTACGAAGGTAAGGGCTGTAGCTGTGATGCTAAATGTTGTTTTTAACCTCGATCTTTAATAACTTTTATATTTGTTGTTTATATTTTTGTGATTCATACACAACAAAACTAAAAATGCTGATGACGATGATTCCATATTTATCTCACCAAAGGAGGTAGTAACAGAAGTGTGACAGAACTGAGATTATAAGCTTGATAAAAGGAATAGCACAGCAGCACAATTAAAAACACAATTAGCATGTGTTTAAAATGCTGCATTGATTTATCCAAATTAGCCACGGCTTTTTCACTCAAAGCCACCCACTGCTGCTCCATACGTCTGTGATTCACACAAAATCAAACCTGAATAAATAAAGCCCCAAATTCAAGGAGGCGGGGCTTCACACCTGTCAATCATTACATTAGAGTGCTTGGACTGCAAAAACAAGCCCCTTTTTTTTTAGTGGTGATTAAAAGTAAAAACATGTTTGTCTAAGATCTTCTACGAGGTAAACATAAAAGAACACATGTTTTTGCCAAATAAGCCCATTTATACGAGACAATTTGAGACTTAAGACGGACAACGATGGTATATCACTGTGAGAAATGATGCCAAAATGTGACCAAAAAGAGTCATTTCATTTAAGATGTTCATTTGAAGAGTTTTATTTACACAGTTCAATGCAAAACTACGGTAGATATGCAGCTAAACAAAAAAAATATGATCTTCTTTAATTAATTGTCAATGTAATGTCAGATATGTTTTCTGCATTTACAGACCCACTTATTCATGTCCGTTAGTGTGTGTTTAAATCAACAAACAAAAATCAGATGCTGCAAAGTCTTTAAAACGATGATAGTTTATTAGAAAACTTTAATAAAAGTCCATGCTATTGAGGCCACTTCCTAAAATACCTGTGTCTATCCGTTCTAATTTTGTATTTGAGCTAATTTTGGAAAAGCAGCCTTGACACTCTTGTCTTTGGAGGGACACCAACTATTCTCCTAAAGATACTCTGCCATTCATCACTGAACTCATCGGGGCGTCTCTGAGTAGACGCGCCTGTCTTCATCAGCAGGAACCCACATTTGTAAGAACAAGATTTAGTGGCAGGGATTTTAACAAACAGGACACCCATGCAACCTGGCACGTTTAATTGGACCAAAACAGATCTAAGACACTGAAAATGGAGAAAAATTAAATGAATTATGTTTGAATAATTGCATCGCCTCAGTCTTATTTAAACCTTTTGTGTGTCTTTAAACCATGGTTAGCTCTTATTATTTCTAGGTTATTGTTGTTTTTCTTTTTTTAAATATAGATTGCAATTCCCTTCACCTTCCTCTTTTTAGAGTTTGTAAACAGCTACGGAAGCCCTGAGGGACATGCTGTTTGTCAATGATAGTGTCAAACTCAAACGCTATTTAAATAAGAACCTTTCAGGGGTCAAGATTGCGTTGCTTGGGCATCTTTTATAAATTTGACAGAGTTTGAATGTAAGGTTTCATCTTTATTTGAGTCTTGATCACCTCAGTTTGTTTTTAACATTAGTTTTTTTCCTTGTGTGCCTCATTTTTATGTATTATTTGGTGAATTCACTTATTTGTACCACTTTACTCTCATTTTAAGCCCCATTTTGGTCTTTTTTGTCAATTTTTAGGTGGGTATTCTTTCCTATTACATGTCTTTAGTTTACTTTAGTCTTTTTTTGATGAATATGCAAAGTCCCTTCAAAATCTCCTCCAAATGTATCCGAGGGCCAAATAAAACAATGCAAAGGGCATGTGTGGTCTATAAAACACCAGAGAAATGTAAATGTAAAAAATGGTGAAAAATCAATGTATTTCAAAAGTGTGAGGTCAAAAATAAAATATCAACACTCGGCCAACAGGAAGTAACTAAATGACCATTTGATATTGTTTTCAAAGCTTATTCCACAAGTAACGCCTTTAAAAAGT
>JAWCTZ010001237.1:0-22280 GCA_036850595.1 Rhyacichthys aspro | reverse complement strand
ATTAAATTAAATTAAATTAAATTAAATTAAATTAAATTAAATTAAATTAAATTAAATTAAATTAAATTTTTATTTTATTTTTTTTTTATTTTGAATGTAAGGTTTCGTCTTCATTTGAGTGTTTGAACAGGTTTTAGATGATTTCAACAAGTTTCAGTTGGATTTAAACAGGCTTTAGTTGAATTTTTACCAGTTTTATGTGGATTTGAACAGGTTTAGTTTTATTTGAACAGGTTTTAGATGGATTTGAACAGGTTTTACTTGAATTTGAAGGGGTTTAAGATAGATTTAAACAGGTTTTAGTCGTATTTCAACAGATTTTTGTTACTTTAATTAATTTTTTTATTATATTACTATACATTTTAGACCCCAACCAATGAAATGATGTATTGGGACCTTAAGAGAGCTGTTTTTCTGAAGTCAGTTAGTTTTTGTTTGTTTTACTTTTCCCCACTGAATTGTCTTTGTGAAATGTACATATTTTCCTGATCATCTGAGGTTATATTCACTTTTAACTGTGACACATTATGACTTTTCCAGGTCATGGAGTTTTATTGGTTCGCCGTGAGACCGCCATGTGTCAGAGTGTACGAGCGGAGAACACGGAGAACAATTTTGGTTGGTTCCTTCCTAAAGACGTGGTGGAGCAGCACAAGGCTTCACTGCAGGACCAGCTCCAGGCCGTCAAGAAGAGGTACAAAAAACACACAGGACGTCTGTTAAACTTCAGTAACATAATAAATAATCACTGTCCTGGTTATAAGACTGTCGATGCTGTCGAAAAAACATGTCAGCATTTGAACTGGTTTTAGATGGATTTGGACAGGTTTTAGTTGGATTTGAACAGGTTTTAGATGGATTTGAACATGTTTTAGATGGATGTGAACCGGTTATAAATGGATTTGGACAAGTTTTAGTTTAATTTGAACATGTTTTAGTTGGATTTGAACATGTTTTAGTTGGATTTGAACATGTTTTAGATGGATTTGAACAGGTTTTAGTTGAATTTAAACTTGTTTTAGTTGAATTTGAACAGATTTTAATTGACTTTGATCAGGTTTTAGATGGATTTGATCAGGTTTTAATTGACTTTGATCAGGTTTTAGTTGGATTTGAACAGGTTTTAGATGGATTTGAACATGTTTTAGATGGATTTGAACATGTTTTAGATGGATTTGAACATGTTTTAGTTGGATCTGATCAGGTTTTAGTTGGATTTGAACAGGTTTTAGTTGAATTTGACCACGGTTTAGTAGGATTTGAACAAGTTTTAAATGGATTTGAACAGGTTTTAGTTGAATTTAAACTTGTTTTAGTTGAATTTGAACAGATTTTAATTGACTTTGATCAGGTTTTAGATGGATTTGATCAGGTTTTAATTGACTTTGATCAGGTTTTAGTTGAATTTGAATAGATTTAGATGGATTTGAACAGGTTTTTATTGACTTTGATCAGGTTTTAGATGGATTTGAACATGTTTTAGATGGATTTGAACAGGTTAAAACCACATATTAAGGCTTACATCTATTAAACTTCAGTAACATAATAACCGTAGTGTATAAACGACTGATAACTCTCGTTTCTCAGGCTGCCGGAGATCGACTCGGCTCTACAGATGCTCTCGGAGATCCTGCAGCAGCTGACCAATCAGAAGAGCTCCATCGAGGACGACATCCACAGCACCACGACGAGCTGCAGAGACGCTGAACGTGAGGAAGAGCGTCCTGTTGATGGAGCTGGAGGTCAACACGGCCTCAAGCAGAAGGTGAGCGCCAAGGTCCTGGGTTCAATCCGGTATCGAGTATCGAGTAACGAGTATCGAGTATTAGGTCATGGGTCCATAAACAGATTTAAATGACATCAGGAAATTATGTACGAAAGCTCAATACTCACTAACGACCCTTAAAACCAGCACATCTCGTTTACATTTCTGGATCGAGTAAAAAACGTTTCCTACAAAAAACTCTTTAAAATCTTTATTTATTATGCAACAATTGCGTCTTTATTTGCTTTAACTAATGTCAACATAGGTTTCTTCTGGGTTTTTGCTGTTTCTCCAACCAGACAAAACCATGTACGATAGAAACTGTGTAAAAACAACACATTCTCACAGAACTCTGAATTACAGTTACAGTTTAGAGACTCAATATTTGAGTTTGCACAGGTTCTGGTTGTGTTTAGTGCAGTGTAGACGATAAATAACATGTTTAAATTCATGAAGCGAGAGCCGTACGACGCTGACTCTGTTTATAACTACAAACAGCTGATGCTAATGCTAACTGCTAGCTTCGGCGTCGGGAAAAAGTACAACATTTATCATATTTTCTGTTTGAATGTGTCACAAAACTCCTCTTTAAGCGTAGAAGAAGGGTCCCTAAAGCGGTACAGGACGCTTTTAGGGAACGCTTTGGACCCTTTTGGTAATGAAAACCCTCCAGGAACCGACCCGAACTGCCCCATCCCAGTGGAACGAGGCTTAAATGAATTTGTTCTCCCTGAATCTGCTCCAAGCTGTTTCCATTTTTACATTAAATATTTGACATGTCACCGGTTCTTCGGCCTGTTTTTGTTGATGTCAGGCTCTCAGCTGTTGTCGTAGATGATTAACAAACAAAACGAGGGCGTCTGGAGGATAGAGCGCCACCCAAGTCCACTCCACCAATCAGCTCCTGCGGTTTCAGAGCCTCGGGGAGCTGCGTCACATGGGAACAGAGCTAATCATTCACAAAGCACACTGTCTGCTGCTGCTGCTGCTGCACAGGCCTCACCGCTGCACCGCTCTCGAGGGATATCAGCTCCATAACGAGACGGAAACACTGCACTTAGGCTGATTAGGGCGTGTCAGAGGCAGCGAGAAGTGGCTTTTTATCAGATTCTAGAGAGTTTTTCTGTAGATTTCATTCTGGTTAGAGTGGAAAGAGTGAAAGTCAGTGTCAGGGTAAAGGTCAGAGTGAGACAGGTGACCTCATGGCCGGTGTAGGTGGAGATGAAGAGGAGTGTGATGGTCAGATGAGGGTGAGTTGTTCTTAAATGAGACAGTTTCTTAAATAATGTTGTTACACAGTGTTCAGCTCCAGCTCAAAGTCTGGTGTTGATGTCACATGATGTTTATGACTGTCTTCATACAGCAGTCATTGTAGAGTTATCATTAGATTTAGATTATTTTGACATGTCGAGAGAGAATGGACTAAATACTGATCATGAGACTCCTGAAAAAACCTGAAAAAGTACAGTTTATTCTGAAAGAAGGGAACAGCAGAATCTAGACAAAATGAAATCTCGTCCTATTTTGGCAGAGTCGGTAATACATCATGAAACAATGAGTTATTTCTCTAAATTATCCTTATCCGAGGCTGAGTCACAGGGGCAGCAGTCTCCCCAGACACTTCCTCGTGATTTAAACAGGTTCAAGTTGGATTTGAGCAGGTTTCGATGGATTTGAAAAGGTTTTAGATGGATTTGAACAGGTTTTAATTAGATTTAAACAGTTTATAGATGAATTTGAACTGCTTTTAGTTGGATTGGAACAGGTTCAAGTTGGTTTTGAACAGGTTTACATAGATTTGAACAGGTTTACATAGATTTGAACAGGTTTTAATTGGATTTGAACAGTTTATAGATAAATTTAAACTGGTTTTAGTTTGATTTGAACATGTTTACATAGATTTGAACAGGTTTTAATTGGATTTGAACAGTTTATAGATAAATTTAAACTGGTTTTAGTTTGATTTGAACATGTTTACATAGATTTGAACAGGTTTTAATTGGATTTGAACAGTTTATAGATAAATTTAAACTGGTTTTAGTTGTATTTGAACAGGTTTAAGATGAATTAGAACAGGTTATAGATGGATTTGAACAGGTTTTGCCTCAGAGTTTAAGCTTCATTCATTTTCTGCAGTGGCTCAATGACAAAACAGTTTTACCTTTCCATTGTACTAACCATGTAGCTGCATTTTTTAGAGAAATATAGAACTGTTTCAAAAAATCATCCAAATCTATTGAGAAAAGCTACTGTGGAGTAAACGTAGACACATCTCTGTGTGACTCTGCTGCCCTCTGCTGTCTGTCTGTAGGTACTGCAGGCTCAGTTGGACTCTCTGCTGCGAGGCCAGGAGGGCATCAACAGCAGCTGTAACTTCACCGAACAGGCCCTGAGCCACGGCACCGAGGCCGAAGTGCTGCTGGTCAAAAAACAGATGAGCGAGCGTCTCATGGAGCTGGCCAATCAGGATCTACCTTTACGTCCCGCAGAGAACGACCAGCTGGACTTCATCGTAGAGACCGAAGGATTGAAGAAGTCTATCCATAATCTGGGGACTATTGTGACCACGAACGCCGTCGCCTCCGAGACCGTGGCCACCGGAGACGGACTGAGACACTGCGTGGTCGGCGTCCCCACTTCCATCACCATCACCACGAAGGACAAAGACGGGAGCTGTGCAAATGGGAAACGCTGTCCTCACGGCCGAGATGTCCTCCTCCGACGGCTGCAGAGGAGACGGAGACATGGTGGACAACAAGAACGGCACGTACGAGTATCTGTTCAGCGCTCCCAAAGAGGGCACCTTCCACCTGTCTCTGCGTCTGTACGAGCAGCACATCAAAGGCAGCCCCTTCAAAATAAAAGCCTCCAAGTGCATAGACGTGTCCCCGACGTCGGACGGAGTGAAGAAGAGGCTGAAGTCTCCGGGAAGTGGACACGTGAAGCAGAAGGCCATCAAGAGGCCGGCCAGTATGTACAGCACGGGACGGAGGAAAGAGAACCCCATCGAGGACGACCTCATCTTCAGAATAGGTACAAAATAAAACACCAGGAACAGGATTTGAACAGCTTCTAGTTGGATTTAAACAGGTTTTAGATGGATTTGAACAGTTTTAGATGGATTTGAACACTTTATGGATGGACTAGAACTGGTTTTAGATGGATTTGAACAGGTTTAAATGGATTTAAACAGGTTTTAGTTGAATTTAAACAGGTTTTAGATGGATTTGAACATTTTAGATGGATTTGAACAGGTTTTAATTGGATTTTAATAAGTTCAAGTTGGATTTGAACAGGTTTTAGACAGATTTGAACAGGTTTTAGATGGATTTGAACACTTTTTAGATGGACTAGAACTGTTTTTAGATGAATTTGAACAGGTTTAATTTAATTTGAACAGGTTTTAGGTGGATTTGAACAGGTTTTAGTTGAATTTGAACAGTTTTAGATGGATTTGAACAAGTTTTATTGGTTTTAATCAAGGTTTTAGATCATTTATCCCCACATATCACATTAAAGCCCATCAACCGTTCATACATATTCATATTTTTTGTCTTAGTGCTGTATGTTGATGCGATATTTTAATCCAATGTTAATTATTTACTTGTCATATAATAATACACATGATGATATATATTTTTAGGCACAAAAGGGAGAAACAAAGGGGAGTTTACGAACCTTCAGGGAGTAGCAGCTTCAGTGGATAAGGTGCTGATCGCAGACAGCAACAACCAGTGTGTCCAGGTAAAACCACACCTGCCTCCTCTGCTGCTGTTTGTCTCTGTGGACTTTAGTAACGGAGCATTTTCTGCGTCAGATCTTCTCTAACGAAGGCCAGTTCAGAAGCCGGTTCGGGGTCCGGGGCCGTACTCCGGGGCAGCTGCAGCGGCCGACCGGAGTGGCCGTCCATCCCAACGGAGACATCATCATCGCCGACTACGACAACAAATGGGTCAGCATCTTCACCAGCGACGGAAAGTTTAAGGTGAGACAAAAGAAGTGACTAATTATGAGCCTGTTTACGTCATAATAAAGATCTGATAACTGGGAGTAATCGGATAAATGTAATAATAATCGGATCTGACGCGTTTACATGCACTTCAGAAATGTAATAATCGAGTAAATCTAAATAATATCAAGGGCTAACATATTACATTTTGCCAGTTCAGTTTCTAACAAGTTTATTAATTGCGTTTTCTGTTGATTTTTATTGATTGGATTGGATTTGAACAGTTTATAGATGAATTTGAACAGGTTTTAACTGGATTTTAACAGGGTTTAGATGGATTTGAACAGGTTTTAGTTGGATTTGAACCATTAATTGTTGGATTTGAAAAGGTTTTAGATGGATTTGAACTGGTTTAATTTGGCTTTCGGCAGGTTTAGATGAATTTGAACTGGTTTCAATTGGATTTGAACAGGTTTTAAATGGATTTGAACTGGTTTTAGATGGATTTGAACTGGTTTCAATTGGATTTGAACAGGTTCAGTTGAATTTGAACATGTTTTACCTGGATTGGAACAGTTTATAGTTGGATTTGAACAGGTTTAGTTGGATTTGAACAGGTTTTAGATGGATTTCAACAGGTTTTAACTGGATTTGAACAGTTTGTAGTTGCATTTGAACAGGATTTCGATGGATTTGAACAGGTTATAGTTGGATTTAAACAGGTTTTCATTTGATTTGAACAGGTTTTAACTGGATTTGAACAGTTTGTAGTTGCATTTGAACAGGATTTCGATGGATTTGAACAGGTTGTAATTTGATTTAAACAGGTTTTCATTTGATTTGAACATGTTTTATTTGGATTATGCTGTTGACATGATCACTTGAATAATCTGATATGATGTAAACAGGTTATTTTTCAGGTTTTTCTGCTAAAATCTCCCTCTCTCTCTCTCTGTCTGGGTAGAATAAAATCGGGACGGGGAAGCTGATGGGACCTAAAGGCGTGTCTGTGGACAGAAACGGACACGTCATCGTGGTGGACAACAAGGCCTGCTGCGTCTTCATTTTCCAGCCCAACGGCAAACTCGTCACCAAGTTCGGTAACCGCGGCAACGGCGACAGGCAGTTCGCAGGTGCATCTTCAACTCATCACCTGAAGTTTATGAAGCAAACCAGGGGATCGTCTTGTTATGTCAATTATGATTCCATATAAGCATTAAAAGATTACTACAATTTCTTTTTTAAATTTTTATTCATATTCCTACGATGAGGTAATTAAAAACATGATAAAATAAATGAAAAAAAAAACCCTGAATGATACTTGTTAACTCTGTATTATTGGGATTAACATTTAAATTATAATTAACACATACTAGGATTTAAAATAGAGTAATAGAATAAATTTGATATGATACTGATTCATGGTTATTCTTCTTTACACACATTATGTTTAGTGGAAATGAGGGCCCCCATGTACTTTCTGCTTGGGGCCTGTAGTTTGTGTTTAGAATTTATTATAGTTTGATCATTTAATTCTTTTTCTTGAAGCTTTATGATGCATTTTGATCATGATTTACATAAGTCTGTGACAAATGTTGAGAATAGTCTTTAGATCCATGTCTTTTTCTCTTCAGGTCCTCACTTCGCTGCCGTCAACAACAACAATGAAATAATTGTGACAGATTTCCACAATCACTCCGTCAAGGTTAGAGATGTGACAATAAGAAAGTACTGCATCATGTACAGTTCCACAGTGACCTAATGTGTTATCAATAATGTGTTTCAGGTCTTCAACACCGAGGGAGAGTTCTTACTGAAGTTCGGTTCAAACGGTGAAGGAAATGGGCAGTTCAACGCTCCGACAGGCGTGGCCGTGGACGCCAACGGGAACATTATAGTGGCAGACTGGGGCAACAGCAGGATACAGGTCTGTTTTAGAAACTGGCATTTTGTTTGATTTAATTGGCTTTAGACAAACAATTCAACACTGACTTGCTGCAGCCACTGTTTTAGATTTGAGCCTTTAAAGCCTGCTATAGTTTGTGGAGTTTAAGCCAAAGCAAAGAGGAATAAAACAAATAATTCCAAGCAATGGCTCCACATAAACCTTGCCAAATAAAACTAAAAATTGTAAGACAGTTAACGAAAGAAAATACTGTCTTTAATTGTCAAGAAAAAGTCCTGGAAACCTTGATAATTTTGTGTAAAAAAGTGTGGGAACTCTCTATAAGAACATTTTAAATAATAAATCACTTTCTGGATAGACTCTGAATTATTTTTTTTATTCTACAACACAGATTAACACAGATTTAGTCCAAACCTCTTTCTCTGAGCATGAGTCTGACTGTGAGTCTGTTGCAGGTGTTCGACGGCAGCGGCTCGTTCTTGTCCTACATCAACACTTCAGCCGACCCTCTGTACGGGCCTCAGGGACTGGCTCTGACCTCAGACGGACACGTGGTCGTGGCCGACTCCGGGAACCACTGCTTTAAAATCTACCGTTACCTGCAGTAGCCCTCGGCCTCGGCTCCAACAGGACACTGTAAATACAAACTTCGATGGCAGACTTGCACTTGTCCCTGTTCATCCCTGAACCACACTGTCACGGTGCCACCAGTTCTCTGTGTGTTTTTATCCGTCTCTGGCCTGAAGTGGACTTTTCATGTGTAAATAATGTAAGATATTCATAAATGACTGCTGCTGAGGAGCTCACTCAGATCCTTACATTACATTCCACATCAATGAAGCTCATGAGAAACAGAACGATTAGTCTTGGTTTTGACATGGCGTTGTTTGGTGTTTCCCAAACAGTGGGTCAGGATCCAAAGGTGGGTCGCTGTAGATTTTATTTGCGTCACCACAAAACTTTCATTTGCATTTTTAATAACTCCTGAAGCATGTTTGTGACAGTCCATGTGATTTAATGAAATGAAAATGTGTTAAAAAGGTCAGAGGCAGAAAAACAAAGAATAAAAAGGAACAAAACAAGACAAGGAAGTACCAAAACAAGGCACAAAACAACTCTGAGGAAAACTGAGCTTGGTTGCAATATAATTTCTGACTGGTTTTGTTTCCCTAGAAATAAAGTTTGTTACATTCTCACACGCTTGGACACTGTGTGGAAGTAAAAAAAATGGTATTTAAAGCAACACTATACAACTTTTAATCATAAAATCATCTCATAATCACTAACATATTGATCCCGTCACATCAGAGACTCCACTCAAGCTCTTGACACACATCTCTGGAGAATTGTCTTCAGTCTTTGTCCTGAACTGTGCTGTTCACACCTGCATCAAAAGTCGGGGGGATGTCCACAGGAGTTGCATTTAAACATGTCAGGACCCAAAATCTCAGTGGTTTACATCACAAAGCTGACGGCAGTGCATTAATATTGATACTACATGCTTTTGAACAAATGAGTTACACATTGTAAAGTTTAAAATAAGAAAAACACCATTCACTCTGCCTTTGGCACCAGTCACGTGATGCAAATGTCACCAACAAACACTTCAACTATAATAATAATGGATTCGATTCATATTGTGCTTTTTCCAAGGCACTCAAAGCACTTTACAGAGTCCATTGTTCGTTCACATCACGACTAACAAACACGTAGCCAACAGCTTCTCATATTCACTCACTCAATCAAACATCTGAGTTCAAAGCAGTGCAGTTGTCCTTAGACTCCTTTAATGAAGACACATTTTAAAGAATGATATAGTGTTGCTTTAAAGAATATCACCCAAACTCACTGCTACATTCTGTATGGTGTCAGTATTTGGTGCTTTCTTAAACACATTTTGCCTGTTCACTATAAAATATTCCTCCTACTGTAGGTTCTAAGGTCAAGCATGATACAGCATCATAATGCATGTAAATATTATGAATGAACCCCTCGAGCGACTGTGCCCGACAGAAGAGAGTATGAGGCATCAACGAAAGACACTGAAGCTTCATTTAACTCCAAAACTAGTGTTTGAATTTTCAAATGACTTGTTCATTGTGATGTCTTTTTTACATTCATGTAATTTAAATGATTGTGATTAGATTCCACTGCATTGTACAGAACAAGAATAAAGGTACCAAATATAAAACTGAGATGTAATACTCACAGGTTGCTTAGATGCAAACATTCAGGGGTTTAACAAATATAACACTTAACTATTTAGGTAGAGATGTTGTGCAGAGAATGCACTCTTGGACCTGTGAAAATAACATGAGCAAAAAGTTAGAAAACTCTTAATAGTCACATGTAAAGTTCAGTTTTATCTGTTTAAATGCACTGTGCTAGTCTTAGTAAATATCAGTTGTCTCCAAGCACACATTTTTATTGTTACCCAGAATCTGGTCACTTGTTTTCTACACAGTCTTTAAATTATTTATCATTGTCTTGTTATCTGTAATGCCAAATGGAATTAAAGTGCCCACTGAAAATATTTTTTATTGACATTATTTGCAGATAATAATCAACAGTTGTGGCTGAAGGGACCTGTAAAGTTGCCCTGGGGAGTATTTTTTATAAAACAATAGTGAAACATAATATAAAAAGCTAAGATAAAATAAAGCTGCATTAATGTGTGGACCAGATGGTTTAAAGGAGGGGGTGTTTGAAAGGGTTATTGACAGGAGAGGGTGGAACGGGGACCAAGTGATAGAAGATGAATTTATACATATTTACAATCACAGGGGAAAACATGGGTCAAAAGCTATACATGTGAGTTGTCTAGTTAGTAAGTTTAATGCCTTAAACTTGATGCAATTATACTTTAAGAACAAATACTGTGGGCTTAACTAATTCCTAAATCCAGGACACAACCCTGTCCACTGATTGTAATTTTAATACACATAGTACATAAGTATTTAGACAAGATATTATATGTAGTAAACAGCAGAGGGCGTCAGAAACACATTAGATTAGCTTCAGCTACTTCCTGTGTTTACCACCCAGTGCGGCCTTCTTCGACCTAGGAAATAACAAGGTTTCGTGAAATTTTCGCGTTACATTCATTTATTACATACTTTTCTGACACATGTGGACACTCATAATTACATATGTTACTAAAATATTCTACATACGTAATATTTTGGACATTAATCAATATTTATTTTATTCTTTTTTTTTAGCAAACGGGTCGATGCTCCTTAGATTGAAACCTCTAAAATTATGAGGGTTCATGAAGGTACCACCCACGTGACGCCCTTCAGCGGGAAATTCAGTACAGTGTCAGAATTCGCTCGTTTTTTTCGGAAAACAAACATATTAAAGAGTTTAAAACGTTGAAGCTGGTGTCCCGGGATTGTGAAAAGTCGAGCTAGAAATGGTGAGTAGACAGTCTGGGGTATTTGGATTTATTTAGATCCGATTTAAACGCAAAAATACCTCGTAGCTAATACATATTTTACAGTTAAGCTAGCTCGTGTTGAACGTAAATATTGCAGGAAAACAAACCCAGAATTGTAAATAATGATTATTTCTATCTTCTGTGTGTTGAGTTGAATAACCTAACACAAACTTAGGAGCAAGTCGAAAACTAACATACTAAACAATTATCAGTACAGCCATAAAAACTTATATTTGGTGGCTCATAATGATAATAACTGATGTAAAGCACTTATACACGCATTTATACAGTTAAGGCCCAGTAAATTAATTTCGTTTCATCTAGGCTTATCCAAGTCAGTAATGTTACTAAAGTAAGTCGTGTAACTTGTTTTTGAGAGTATGTACAGAACAGGGTTTATATTAAAATGAAAGCATTTTTCATAAGATGTAGTGACACATATAGCATCATCATTTTCATGTTTATTAGTCATACAGTTATATATATTAGAGACCAATAGTAATTAGGTTCAGTTTTATAATTGTATTTGGTACGTTTCATATCTTTGCTTATTCATATATTTATTTACAAATGACTAGACCATAATTTATTGACTTACAGGTGTTTATTTGAAACTAAGAAATGCCCTTTTGCCTATTTTCTTCCACTTATTTGGGGCCGGGTCGCAGGGGCAGCGGTCTAAGCAGAGATGCCCTAACTTCCCACCTCAGACACTTCCTCCAGCGCATCCTAGGGAACCAGCCCAGACACTTATTTTGGCCGCTTTTGTTTCTAAGATGTTGTCCTTTCGGTCCAGACCCAGAGCTCACGATCCTAGGTGAGAGTAGGGACGTAGATCGAAGGAGTAATTGAGAGCTTCGCCTTGCAGCTCAGCTCTGTTCCTCTCATGTCCCTCATAAACAAGACCCTGAGATACTTGAACTCCTCCCCTTGAGGCAGGGACTCTCCTCCATGATGTGGCCTAATTAAAACAAGATACACATGTCTAACAATAGCAGCTGTAGTTGTTAGTTGTGAAATGGTGCAAAAAGTACACAATTTCAAAATGTTTTATTTGCCAAAACTGAATCTCTTCTGCGTATTGAAGCTGTCAGTCATCTTAACACATGATTTCACTTGGATAATACATGCTTTTCAATACTTTAAAGTTCTAGTCGAATGTATCTGGGGCAGGCTGCACACAAATGAATTTAGGACTAACAGAACATTTTTGTTTCAGTCGAAGAAGAAAGGATTGAGTTTGGAGGAGAAGAGGACTCGCATGTTGGAGATTTTCTTTGAATCCGTAAGTAGTAATAGCACAACAGAGCCTGTTGTAATCAAAGTGTTTTCCTTCTGAAGGTTTGTCGAGGTTAAGGCCAACACACTGAGTAGGCCTGTTAGTGGAACATTCACAAAGTACCATTGTGCTTTGTCATAGAGTAGGAAAATATTTTACCCCTTTTTTTTTTTCTAGAAAGATGTGTTTCAGCTGAAGGACATTGAGAAAATAGCACCAAAAGCAAAGGCATAAGTAAGTACTGTTCAATAAAACACACCATCGAACTGATGAGACTAACACTAACCCTCCTCAACCAATGTCTAACAAATACATTTAATCACGCAACCTGTAAAACCTGATAAAAACGATACGTAATTGATTAAAATGTCATCAAAATTTTTATTTTAAAATCACATTCGTAACCTTTGTTTTCTTTGAGGCTCCTAAGAAAACCCATTGTGAATTTTAAGTTTTGACCCTTTGTGGCTGATGTAGTTTATGGAGTAGAGTTTACCCAAAAGTAGAGTGAAGTATTTATAATAATTAAAGATGATGGCTGCATGTAAACACAGAGAAAAAAGTCCTGGTAAATGATGTGTTAAAACGAGTGTAAAAGGTTGAATACAACAATTTTTAAAATAAAAGTAAAGCAGGAGAGGTCCTTCTGCTGCTTTTGGGGGAGACTGGAGTCTGAGGAGAAAATCAAGGTTTGTTTTTTTGCATTATTTTCATATTAAAATGTGAACTATCAAACAAATTATCATATTGTCCTGTCATTCAAAAACATGAAAAGTGCAGATTTATCAGTAGAAAGGTGAATAAATGTTGTGTTTGTGCGTCTAGTTTGATGTTAAAGTATAATTTTTACAGCTATAAGAAAAAAACCCACTGAAAAACATCACATGATTTTCAGATGCAAAATCACCATGGCAACAGGGATGAGGAGTTGCCATTTTTAATGCTGGGCTTGTTTGAGCAGCTTTGGCCCTGTTTGGAGGGTTATTTTATTTCAAGAGTGCTTTTCAGGTCATATATCTTTTTATTTTTAATGCCAGCAGTGTGAAGTTTTGTGTTACAGATTTATGAGAAAAACAAAAAGCAGTGGAGTAAACGCGGGGATTGTGTGAGAGTGATTAAAAGCACATGTTTCAGAGCCACTTACTTTGGGCATAATGTCGTTACGAAGGGGAAGGGGCACAATGAGCCTAAGAAACATGACATATCTGTACGTATTTTAAGTTAGGGTTGCATTTTCGCAGTTGTACATCTTTTTTTGCAGCTCAGCACAGGAGTTTTCTCATTTTAAGCGCGGACACGGCTCAATAAAACGTGTAGGTGTATCACGTTTCAGCGCGGACAGGCTTCGCGATATGACTCCCGCTCTATTACATCCCTCTGAAATGCACTTAGAGAGCACTGTAAAGCATACTCTGCACATGTGTGGGATCAGTTTTGTAACATGAAATCATCTGTTGAAATGTTTCCCAGCTTTAAAAACTGAAAATATTCAAATTAAGGCAAGAAAATCAGATGTTTTTTCACACAAACTGAATGTAAAGTCTCCTAGGAATGTGCTCAGGTGTCTACGAATCATATTAGCCGTCCACAAATAGCATTTTCTCCAGTATTGAGGCTGTAAAAGTGTAAAACTGAAGAGCTAAAGTGAAAGATGAGCTCTGTTTTGTCTCAGCTCCGATGTCAGTGAAAGAAGTGCTGCAGAGTCTGGTGGATGACAACATGGTGGACTGCGAGCGAGTCGGGACGTCCAACTACTACTGGTCCTTCCCCAGCAAGGCCTTAAACACCCGTAAACACCGGCTGGAGGAGCTGCACAGGCAGGTGAGCACGGAAAAGGGACAGTGGGCAGCACGTCTGAAATGAAAGGATATAATACTCCCACTTTCATTTTTACACATTCAAGCTGGAAAATTCCCTAGAATCCTAGAGCTTCCTCTGGGAAATTACCAAAGTAGATATTCTAGGAAATCGTCTCTGGCTCATTTCACACACAAATCCTTTCAGGTAAAAAGCTGAAACTTTATTGGAAAAGGCTGTGATGGGGCTTTTAGTGAGTAGAGGTTAAATATAATTACATTCAATGCATCAATTCCTTGCACAAATAATACCAAAAATGATAGTGCTGGACCATTTGACTTCCTTTTTTTTTTACATAAACTTTTTACGGCAATAATATAGCCTCGTTTTTAGAGATATTTTACTGAGGCACTTGATTTAAATTCTATAATATGTGACTAATAGACTTCAGTGCAGTGATATCAACATTTACAAGATAATAAGATACAAGAACATTATGATATTCAGTGTTTCCTGCATTTTTATGTCATTTATTCACTTTATTTAACCCCTAAATGTCTGAATAATTTAACCTAAATGAAGTTTCCAGCACAAAAGCACAACAAATGGATTTTACATAAGCTTTATATTACTTCATAGAGCTCTTCTCTCTTATTTTTTTTTTTATCTCGCTATAAAATCACCATCATATCAATACTTTTTCTGCTTTTTTGTGCATAAATCTATCAAATCACTTCCAAATATTCAATCATTTTCAGGATTTGAAAACCTTTAAATGTCATGAATGTGTGTTTTCACTGTTATTTATGAAAAAAACACAAAAAAATTATAATATTTTTATTTAATGCATAGTTGGTGAGGTGCATTGCTGGTGATTAGAGTCTTGGATATGTCAAAACGAAGCAAAACAAAATTGATTTTATTGCGTCAGTATTTTTATGAGGTGTCAGATTTAAAATGTTCCTCTGACACCACATAAAAAATACTAATGCAAATGAAAACTACTGAATATTTGGTAGTTTTGAGCAGAGCTGAAAAGGTTTAAGAGATTTATGCAGAAAAAAGAAGAGAAAATATTGCAATATAATGATTTTAAAGCAGTTTTTTGTGCATGTCCTTGAGGGTAGTAAATTAGACGGGTCCACGAGGGTTAACGGTGGGATATTTCTGATGTTTCTTGAGAAGTAACCTTTTTTTGCAGCAGTTATACTTGACAGAAGGAGAGTGATCTTTGCTGAAGCTGACCCAGTTTGTCGTGAGGCAGAGACAGATGGCACTGACTTCTCGGAGGACGCTGGTCACCAGATTTCTGGAACAGCTAAATGTTTTGGAGGAACAGTCTGTCACTCGATGAAAGCTTGTGACGATGCCTGAAGCACTGTTATGGACAGCTCACTTCTAACACATTTATTTATTTTTTTACACTTCATTTTATTAGAATTTTTCAAATGAAAATAATGCAAATACAGAACAGATGAACTAGTTGCATATTAAGCCTCTTATTGTTATTATTTTGTGAGTACATTGTCCATTTTTTCCATTATTCTTGTAGCCTTAGTCTCTGTGTTAGTTTTTCCATCAAGAAAATGGATTTGAAGAGATTTTAGTTGTATTTGAACAGGTTTTAGTTGTATTTGAACAGGTTTTAGTTGGATTTGAACAGGATTTAGATGGATTTGAACAGGATTTAGATGGATTTGAACAGATTTTGGATGGATTTGAACAGATTTTAATTGGATTTGCACAGGATTTAGATGGATTTGAACAGGTTTTAGTCAAATTTGAACAGGTTTTAGTTGGATTTCAACAGGATTTAGATGGATTTGAACAAGTTTTAGTCTGATTTTAACAGGTTGTAGTAGGTGGTAGTGGTAGGTTGATCATTAGCAAAAATCAAAACCATCTAAAACCTGTTCAAATCCATCTAAAACCTGTTCAATACTAGTGCCAAAAACACAAACTACTAAATGTATTGAAGGGCCACATAAAACATTCTCACCAACAGTTTTGCTGCACCTTTAACCGTTTACTTTTTAATTTGGGTGTGATTAAAAAAACAAATAAGGTTCTTCCAGGCAAACTCCCTCATGTTCGAGGCCTGGTGGTTGTTTGGTGGTGCCTCAACTTGTCCAACCAATCGTATCATCAATTTTTATGTTCTTTTCTCTCATTTATCCCTTTTAAGATTGGAGTCTTCATATGCTTTAGTTATTAACACCCCTTCGAACACATTTCACTTAAAAGGAAATACTTCTTATTAATTGACAGATTCCAAGCGGCGAAAAGAGTCTCTACGAAAATCCGTGGAAGCTGCACAAGTGGGACGTGAAGAAACCGTAAGAAACATACAGTCCTACGTATTGTAATTTTCAAAGTAAAAGCTCCTGATCAGTAACAGAGCTGTTTAAATGTGTGTTCAGAGTAAGAGGAGCGCTCTGTTGAAGGAGTTACAGTCTCTGAGAGAAGAGCACACTCAGCAGCAGGCCGAGCTGGAGAAGTACCGAGAGTGTGACCCAGAAGTGGTCGAGGAGATGAGTGAGTACACTATTCATGCCACATTATCCAGTACGACAATCAATAGGGTGGAAATCTTTCAGTTTCAGGTGATTCGATTCCGATTCAACAACAACAAACAATTTTTGAATAAGAAGCATTCTTTTAATTTGATTTAGATGTTTGTGTCATGGCAAAATAATCAAAATACACATAAAAAGTCTTGTTCCAAACATGTTTCTCAGTTGTCTTTGAGCCAAATTGTTAGTTATCCTTAAAAATTCCTTTAAATTGGTCGCCTTAAAGCAGTGAGGGAAGGTAATGGTTGTTACAATATAGTTCACTGAGTCGATTCGATCCAGTTCAGCCGAAGAATCTTGATTTTCTGTTTTTTTTACACCCCTAACAATCAATCAATCACAACAATCCAGAAAGTCTTTTTGTCCAAATAAATGAGTTATATATGAAACTCTTTTCTTCTAAAATGCAATAACTTCCCAGAGGATTTTCTTTGAATCTACTTGATGAGCGAACTAGGTGGATCCCACTTAGAATTCATTACTTGTAGTATTAATACCCATTTACCCAACAAAATCATATTTTACTCTTAGGAACATATTATGCTCTTATTCTTCATAGCTCTCAAAAGATAAGTTTCCCACCAGATGTCGCTGAAAAGGCCAAAAACAACCTTTAAAATCACCTGTAGTGAGCTTTGAATTGAATAGAGCTCTGGACGTCATGTGATGCACTGCTTTCATCCATTTCTCTTCGTTTAATCAATAACTGGTGTGTATTATCCATAGACTGTAGAAATTAATCTGTGTTAATATCCGTTTTACAGCTCACTAGTCTCGGCTCTTTTTACTGACGCTAATCGCTAAATAAAAGCTCAAATTGATTGTTTTTTGCTCTGTATCTTCTTCTGTTTAAATGTTTCACAGACAGAGGGTTATTAGTGGGACATGTTACCACAAATCTACAAAAGACTGCACACAAATGGGTTTCAGTGCTTTTCTACAGATTATTTTTATGACTTTCATGTACAGACTTAGGTCTAAATTCATCATCTTCTGGAGCGCTATAAAATGTAAAAAAAACATACACAGACATGTCTCATTGTGCTGTATAAAGAAGACATAAATAATAATACCTCTTATGATAATCTCTGGCCCTGTAGAGTCTTTATTAGTCTAAATAATAGAGCTTTTATTACTTCTACATTTACTTGAGTCACAGTTAACATGAAAAGTCAGGTACCCTTTCGTCTAAGTCATGTTATTTATTAAAACCTTTTATATTTTAAACGTTTGTGCACCGATGTCTTCATGCTGTGGAGATAATTGTTTGTGTGCGTGTTATATTTGCTCATGGAGGAGGAGTCATGTGACCTGTGGTGTCATAATACGATCTGTGCTGTTTACCTGAGCCTTTACGCTTCGACACACATCCATGAAGTTATACACAGCATTGTCTCGTGGCTGTTGCTTGGTTACACGACTTTTATAAATCAGCCTTTAAGCTTTAAGCATCTCTTTTACTCTTTATACATGCAATAAGACGTATATAATGTAAATACAACAGTCCTCAGTTTATTTCATCATTGCCCTTTATTAAATGAGCATTTCCAAAACTTCATTAAATCTGCAATTCTAAGTAAATCCCACAGAATTCCTTGAATTTAATAGGATTTTTTGGCATTTTGTAAATGTGGCAATGGTTAATTAGTAAAGAAACAAACTCAACTATATAAACCCAACTAAAAGCTGTTCAAATCCAACTAAAACCTGTTTAAATCCAACTAAAATCTGTTCAAATCCAACTAAAAGCTGTTCAAATGCATCTAAAACTTGGTGTAATCCATCTAAAACCTGTTTAAATCCAACTAAAACCTGTTCAAATCCAACTAAAAGCTGTTCAAATCCATCTAAAACTTGGTCAAGTCCATCTAAACCCTGTTCAAATCCAATAAAAAGCTGTTGAAATCCATCTAAAATCTGTTCAAATCCAACTAAAACCTGTCTAAATCCAACTCAAAGCTGTTCAAATCCATCTAAAACTTGGTCAGGTCCATCTAAAACCTGTTCAAATCCATTAAAAGCTGTTGAAATCCATCTAAAATCTGTTCAAATCCAAATAAAACCTGTCTAAATCCAACTAAGCTTTTCAAATCCATCTAAAACATATTCAAACCCAACTAAAACCAGTTCAAAACCATTTAAAACATGTTCAAATTCAAGTTCATATTCAATTCTAAGTAACTCCCACAGTCCCTTTCTTCAGTTTAATAGGATTTTTTGGCATTTTGTACATAGTTAAAAAAAATAGACAACAACAAACAAACGCAGCTATATCCACTCAAAGAGAGAACTACTCTAACAGCAGCAGTGTACAGTAGTGTAGACATAAAACCAGATGTCACTCAGTCTGTTATCTTAAAAAAAATCAAGTAGCATTTGGAGTTCCAGTTTTCCTAGAGTCCAACAAAAATGTCCATCTTTAGATTCACTAAGAAGGTAATCTTTTCCATTCTGTAGAGCCGTCCAAATATATCTATTTCTGTATTTTAAAGTCAAGGGGAATGTGAGTTTTATAGATTATTTTTATTCTGTACGTTGGGACAGTCCCAGAAAACGCTGCAGCCGTATTTCCTCCTGCACTGACTATTGCCCTTAGAATACCACCACACGGAAAAAAGCAGAAAAACACTGATATATTATGATTTTATTGCAGTTTTTTGTGCTTGTACATTTGTTTCTTGAGGGTGCCCAGAGGGTAGTACTTCAGAGGGGTCCACAAGGGTTAAGCATCCTGAACTATCCTTTTAAGGCCTGAACAGACTTGTTATAGGATAGAAAGTTATGTAATATTAAACAATCACAATTGCACACATTCCTGATGGAGATAAAGAGTGAAACAAAGAACAGGCTGCATCCTGCTCAGAAAGTCTCCTTGTGCTTTGTCTTTTCTGTCAGCGCTGTCACCACTTGACTTCAAGCAGGTTTATTTTCTATTCTCCATTCTCTTTTTAGACGAGCAAACACACCCACACAGCTGACACAACTGTTAGCGCTGCAACGGATACTCATCTCTGCCTCAAACACAAATGGTTTTAGTGTTGCATTGCAGCTGAGGAGCTCGAGGCTACTTCAGGAGGGTTTATAAGAACAATATTAAACAGCTATACTACGTTTTAACAGCTTATATATCTGTTCATTACACCTTTATTACTGCTTTGTTCATGTCATTTCTGTCCTGATTTAGCCACTGATGTAAGTAAGATGTAATAATTAAAGGTAAAGGAAAAAAATACAATCTCAAAATTCAGACAATTTACGATTTTAATAGATTTTTTTGTCTCACAAGTGACGTAAAAAGGTAAATCAAAACAACAGCAGTGAAAATAAACCAGTTTAAGTTAGATACTTTTTAGTTTGAGCCCTAGAACATGCCTAATGTAATTTCTGCAGCACAAAGCCTTGTTAAAAGACATTAAAAGTGCTCATTTTGTGGATAATTTGCATAAATCGCCTTGCTGCAGAGATACTACACTGTTCCTGTTCATCGGTTTCCTTTCACTTCACTAAACCAAAGTGTTTCTGAGGAAATATGGTACTTTCCCTGTGATTATTAGTGTTTTTATCGTCTGCAGAGTCTCCACAGACTTAATCAGAGCTGCCCTGGAGCTAACAGCAGCATTAGCGTCAACACAGTGAGCAACAAAGAGTTAGAAGAAACATTTTTTTCCATTAACTTCGATTTAGCATTTAACATTTACGAATTTGAGTTGTTTTTATGTTTTTTTTCTTGATTAAAATCATCATCTGACCTATTTCTGACAATACCTGACCTTTTAATATTACAGAAAAGTAATCAAAAGTCATTAGTCGTTATTAACTCAAACCAAATAATGTCTGTTTCTTCTTGTTGTAGCTGCTGTATTATTTTTATTTTCTAAACCTACATTGATGAACCTGTATCTCGTTAAACACAGTCCATAAATAAAGCGCAGTAAATTATTCACTCTTACAGCTGATAAAAGGTTAAGGTCGTCCCAGATTCTCAGATTCCAGATGCCTTGTAACGATGTTAGCTGCTGTCGTTTGGCTTTATGGGTCATCAAACATGTCACACCAGACAGGTTTCTGGTTGTAGCCGAGCGTCATCTCAGGTTTCTGCATTGGCTCTTTCTGTAGCTTCAGCTGAACCAGAGCGTTTAACCTTTAGAGCAGCTCCACTTGACACAACACAAGTATCTAAGTTACAGTGCAAATAAAACATGTTAAAAGCCATCTAAAACATGTTTAAATCCAACTAAAATATGATCAAATCCATCTAAAACATGTTCAAATCCATCTAAAACCTGTTCAAATCCAACTAAAACATGTTCAAATCCATCTAAAACATGTTTAAATCCAACTAAAACATGTTCAAATCCATCTAAAACATGTTCAAATCCAACTAAAATATGATCAAATCCATCTAAAACATGTTCAAATCCATCTAAAACATGTTCAAATCCATCTAAAATATGTTCAAATCCAACTAAAATATGATCAAATCCATCTAAAACATGTTCAAATCCATCTAAAACCTGTTCAAATCCAACTAAAACATGTTCAAATCCATCTAAAACATGTTCAAATCCAACTAAAATATGATCAAATCCATCTAAAACATGTTCAAATCCATCTAAAACCTGTTCAAATCCAACTAAAACATGTTCAAATCCATCTAAAACATGTTCAAATCCATCTAAAAAATGCCTAAATCCAAATAAAACATGGTCAAATCCAACTAAAACCTGTTCAAATCTACCTAAAACCTGTTCAAATCCAACTAAAACCTGTTCAAACCCATCTAAAACATGCTTAAATCTAACTAAAACCTGTTCAAATTCAATTAAAACATGTTCAAATCCATCTAAGACCAGTTCAAATCCATCTAAAACATGTTCAAATCCATCTAAAACCTGTTCAAATCCATCTCAAACCTGTTCAAATCCATCTAAGACCAGTTCAAATCCATCTTAATCATGTTCAAATCCATCTAAAACCAGTTCAAATCCATCTAAATCATGTTCAAATCCATCTAAAACATGTTCAAATCCATCTAAAACCTGTTCAAATCCAACTAAAACATGTTCAAATCCATCTAAAACATGTTCAAATCCATCTAAAAATGCTCAAATCCAACTAAAACTGTGTCAAATCCACTAAAACCTGTTCAAATCTACCTAAAACCTGTTCAAATCCAACTAAAACCTGTTCAAACCCATCTAAAACATGCTTAAATCTAACTAAAACCTGTTCAAATTCAATTAAAACATGTTCAAATCCGTCTCAAACCTGTTCAAATCCAACTAAAACCTGTTCAAATCCATCTAAGACCAGTTCAAATCCATCTAAAACATGTTCAAATCCATCTAAAACCTGTTTAAATCCATCTCAAACCTGTTCAAATCCATCTAAGACCAGTTCAAATCCATCTTAATCATGTTCAAATCCATCTAAAACCAGTTCAAATCCATCTAAATCATGTTCAAATCCATCTAAAACCAGTTCAAATCCATCTAAATCATGTTCAAATCCATCTAAAACTTGTTCAAATCCAACTAAAACCTGTTCAAATCCAGCTAAAACCTTTTCAAAT
>JAWCTZ010001236.1:0-22364 GCA_036850595.1 Rhyacichthys aspro | reverse complement strand
AATCCTCTTTAATAACGGACCCGACTGTTGGCATTTGGCGAGAATCAAATCACGTTGGATGCAATGATGGTTTAAAAAGGCAGAAGGTGTAAGCAATCATACATCAGCCTTAATCCAGTTAGTATTTAACATACTGGTGATAAGTTAAAAAGGGAAAGCTTTCATGTGTGCATCAAAGGAACCTGTCAAGATTCATTAAAACAGAACAAAAAAAAAGTCAAATAGGAAGACATCTGCAAAATCTGCAAACCACTTCAAAATCTCATTCAATAAACCAACAGTACCTTATCTCTTACTTATTGGTCTGTAAAATGTAGGAAAATGGTGCAGTTGCAAAGTTTCTAGATGCAAAGTTTAAAAAGATGGGAATAAACCACCATTTATTGCAGCAGTATGCAGCTATGGCACCATCCTCTTGCAACACTATAATTTACTTCCCTCTTTATTCAGTTATTGGCAAAGCATACATTTAAACATCCACTTGAAATATGATGACTTTTTTAATCAAAACACATAAAACACACTCATGTAGCATTTGCATGACATCAATGCTGACATGGCTGCTACTCTTGAGCACACAGCCTGCACACAAACTGTCACATACCAACACAAGCTGTACCAGGCCATATCGTCAAATTGTATAAATATTAGGGATGCGAATCGATTTTTAAAAAGTTACTAATTAATTGCAAATCTGGCTTTAAGTAATCATGATTAATCGCACAACTTGTCAACTTTTTATAAACACACTGAATCTTCAATTTAACAGACGGTAAGTATAGCTTTATTTTGGATCATTTAACTTTGCCATACTTTAACTTTTGTGTAGCATATACATTTTTAATACGTTTTACATAGAAAGTATTCACTGGATTGTTTAGAATTCAAAACTGAGTCACTATGACAGCCCAGTCTATGGATGCAAAATGATTTGACAAATAACTTAAAAAAATTGAATGAGAAACCTTAAAAAAATACAGTAACTTTAGTGCATTAACAATCCATTCACTTTATGGTTCAGAACTTTGACTACTTGAAAAGTCAATTTGAGTGAGCACACGAGTCTTTCCACATTAGAAGATAGAGCAGCTCTCTTTTTCTGAATGATGTGGCCTGAGAGGGAGAAGAGTCTCTCACAGACTCTTAAATTCACCTTTTCAAATCACACATATTACTTTACTCTTTTCCAGGGAACCATCAGTTAATCTCTTAAAGCATAAATGCCAACTTATCAGTGTGTCTTTTTTTTTTTCCATCGCTAGCTTGAGTGTGCAGCTGTGTTAGCCACAGGAAATAAAAATGAGGTGCCGTGGTGTTGAGGGGGCATTACGTCAAATTAACATTTCGGTTATATTTGAACTGAAAAAACTGACGCAAAAAGAACGCAACTTTACAAGTAAGATGGAGCAGCTAAAACCTCAACAGCAAGAACAACTGAAGGCATGTGCACTGAGAAAACATCAAATTGGCAAGAAAATTATTTAACTCCTTTCAGCTGACCCAGATGTAGTTTATTTCATAGTCGCCATGTTAAGAGCCGTTCGAATGCTCACTTCAGTAAGGAAGGAAGGTAAGAAAGTAGCATCATTACTTCCTTTCATACCCTTTCATACCCCTTCCGAATAGGGACCCCTTAGAAGGTACGGAGCTTATTGGCATCCCATAGTTCATTGCGCCACCACTCAAACTTTTACAAAAACGTTCGATAGAGGTCAGTCTGCATGTGATGAGTTTGTGATGAGTTGGAAGTTACGCTGCATCAACCTTTAGGCTACTCTATAAATATCTGCATAAATCATAGTTTGTAAAAGACCCTGGTCAAGAGCCACAGTGTCTCATGTCTGACTTTTTATTGTTCATTGTTAAAGCTTGCTGCAGTAAAACATCACTTTGAAATGAAACTTAAGATGCAGCAAATCTGCAGAAATCCACAACAGCATTTGCCAAAAGAACAGATCTGTGCTATTATTGACGGTAATTACTGACTGAAAAGGATATGGCTTTGGTGGATTATTCTTTGGTCATACAGGTCCAGACCAGGACCAGACCAGGACTATGTGTGTATTACACAGCTAAAGTTGGAGATTACTGTCGGTGAGTCTTTTATGTTTGGAATAGGCCACATGCACACTCTGTACTGTTGTGTGGTGTTCACTGTGGGCTCTTGTTTCTGGTAATGATCTTTAGTGTCAAAGAGAACTACAAGTTTATTTGCGCTGAAGTGGAGTCACTCGGATTGTTTTTGTAAACTTTCCTGTTTGTGAGCCCTGTTAAACTAAGCACCCAGTGGAGGATAAGGTGCAGTTGTTGTAGTCCATTTTTGTGTAGTTTTTATTAAGCGTATTGTATCAGCGTATTTCCCCCGTGTTTCTGCTGAGAGGACAGAGGAGTCGCACTGGCAAAACACCCTCACTCCTTTCGGTCATCAATAAGGAACTTCCTAACATCTTGATGTTGACCTCGTGCAGTTGCTCTCAAAAGTTGAGGAACAGGAGGTAGGAAAAGGAATCAGGAGCTGTCTTTCTGAAGTATTCAGATTCAGCGTTAGGCCAGTTCTGTGGGCATTGGCGACAGGCTAATGATCTCAACTGTGAGTCCCAAAGTTAGAGATAAAATTTCAAAGTCACAACCCCCTGGAACGAGAGCCAACCAACTGGCCCTGATGAAAAGACTGTTGGTGGAAAAAGGGGTCTCAATTGCAAAGTTAAACAAATATAATATATGTGGGATTCTTGAAAATCAATGTGATGAAGCCTTTCAATCCTGACTTCTTAGTGCTGCTTTGTTTTGCACACAGTGTTTGCCTGGGGAGTTATTTTCATCACAGTCCCCTGGGATTTTAATAAGTAATGGATTTTGTCAGCTATCGAACATTAACATTGGAGAACAGAGAGGAACCTTTAGCATGTCAGATTAGTCTCTGGCACTTTTATGCATTTTATGTTCTGACAATATTCTCAGATAAGGCGGGATAGGCTCTTTTCTTCTTCTTCTTCTTCTTCTTCTTCTTCTTGTGAAACATCGAGCTGTCTGTCAGCAGGGAGGAAGAGAAAGACCAACATAAGCAGAGCAAGAGAAAAAAAAGAGAGAAAAAGTCATGATAAAGTGAAAGAGGCAGAGTAAAAACGTGATTGCAATTCAGAAAAGGGGAAAGGACAGAAAAATGGAAAACAGATTGAAATGGAGGTAGCACTGAGTGAGCAATAGTCAACAGCCATCTTTAATATAAATTCACAGCAATCAATATTTTATTAGACAAGGAAATGTCAAGTAGGACATGTTGTGGAATGACATTTTTGGTGATGTGAAAAGACAAATAGTATTTTACGAGCAGCTTGGTTTCACTCATATAAATGTGACCTGGTGCGATGGAGACAGAGACAGGAAGAAAATGTCCAAACCAATCAATAAAACATTGATATTCGTTTTTTAGATCAGGTCTTTATGCGGTCAGCAGCATCTGGAGATCCTGGTGCAAGCAGGCTGCAATGTCTCCACACATAATGCTAATGAAGAGCATCAGATGACCTTTTAATTTGTTGTGCCCATTGTAAATAAACTATCTCACCTTTTACATGGATACCTTTACCATTTACTTGTTGCACTTATTGCGCAGCAGCTGGATTTTTCCCAGATCCATCTTGTTCCGATCAAGGAACTAACAATTTTACCTTTACCTGTGAAAACCCCATGCTGATGCCCTGATCAGATTAAACTGACAGGTGGGTCACTCCATCACCTCCAGGTATTCATCTAAAGTACCTGCTCTTTCCAAAGGCTTTCTGTGGAAGCCCTCCCATATGGTTCTGCAACAGAATATCTGGTGAGTGAGGTTACTTGTACAAGCCTGTTTCACCCCAAATTCTTGTATAAAAAAAAAAAAAAAAAAAGTTTACTGGCCATTAACTGCAATTTAAATGGCTGTTTAATCGAAAGCACAATAGGTCGGAAAACCTGTTATATCTAACATATATATTTGACATCACTAATCACTGATCACTGTGAAGCCTATGTGTTAGCCCTGTGAGTCCCACTTCCACCACTCATAAAAGTGTTGATATACTATTAGCTCTCACGGGTAATTCTCTCTCAATGTCTTGAACCTAGTTACATTTTCTGTCATAAAATATCTACAACATTGGACCATCTGGAGTCAGAAGAACTTTTAAACTATTAACATTGTTTAAAAATTGCAAAATGTATTTTTTGTTTTAGTTGATAAGCTATAATTACTTGTATTAGTTGATATAATAATAAAATGTATATACCATTTTCCCAAACAGCATGAGTGAGCTTTAAGTCAAAAGGCTTTTGTGTAGTAAAGTCAGTGGATACAATGACAACTACACTGCAGCACAGCGGTATCATTGCTAAAGTGTTCCAATTTTTAGGAAGCCAAACAATCCAACTGGCAAACATACCCAGCTCGACCAACAATGACATTTTGCGTCGTCTTATCAGAGCAAATAAATATTGGCTTAGCGTTGATGGAGGCTCGTAGGCCGGATGCTGCTTGTGATTCTGTAAATCAAGTGCCGCGGGGCCCAAAGGCGCTGTTGCTTTCCATCCGCAGTCTCCCAATGAGCAAGAATCTATCTGCCTGACCTCAGCTAACACCCCCAGACATGCTGATAAACACACTGAATATTTATCATTCACTCACTGTGTCACATTGGCTCTATCTTTGAAAAGAAAATGCAAACACACACGCTCTATTCTAGCCTCATTGTACAACACACAGACTTATGTTTCGCGTTTCTCTTCTACACACGACCATGAACATGCACACAAATCTAAGTCACGGCAGGGAAATTTAATATTTTGTAAAAGATGATGCAAGTGTGTTGAAACATCCCAGGACTGCTACAAAGAAGGACATTTGTTTTGATTTCTTGTGGTGAAACTTTGGAGAACAATATAGTCCAAGATGACCTCTACTTTAGACTGATGAAACTATGCTGCATTGTATGACTTCACCTGAGGCCACCAGAGACATAATCAAAGATCAGGTGCTGAGTGGGAACACTGTGAAATACAACAGGAAAAACTTTCTTGGCATCTATCAGTCACCTAAGTCTTTGGGATATTTCACTGGATTCGTTTTCTGTTTATTCGGCTTGAATATATTGCTGTGTAATTTAGATAAAATTGTAAAATCTAATAACAAAAACTAAAAAATAAATATGCTTCTATTTTCATTTTTATAGATAAAAAAACAGTACTCACTTAAATGAAGGCACATGGCTAATTTGCGTAAATCACTATGAACAAAAAAATCAGCCGTTATTTAAACTGCTCTGGGTACTAGCAGCAGCCTTACTCTTTACTCAATTGTGATTAGAAGAAACTTTTTCAAAAAATGTGTTTAGGCCTAACCCTTACTTTTTGGCTTATTGTGTGTGCTGAAAAAAATAAACTTTACACTGTTCGAATCAGTGGCTTTTTAAATTGCATTACATAATTGATTGTGATGCATGTCCATTTAGGTCTTTAGTAAAATATACTGTAACATTCATAACCACTAGTCAGAGCTGACCTGCCTAATAACTATTTTACTATGTTAGCAATTTCATTTTTATTTTTATTTTTTAACTGTTAGTGGGTTTAAATTGGTGTGCAAAATGACACCTCTCACAATAAGCAGCGAAAGCTATGTGTTCTAAAACACACAAAACACAATTGTCTGGATGAAGCCTAATATGTCAAACACTCACAGGTGCCATGGTAACAAGACAATCATTGTTATTCACTTCACCTCCTGAATGCCAGAGACACACTAGAAATTCCCATTTGCCTCACAGATATTTAGCGTAACATAAACAAAAGAACATATAATATTAAATACAATTTGTTTATTTATTTAGGTCTTGCAATGGAATAGAGCACAGCAAGCCATTTTGTTAAAGCAAAGCCAGATTTCTATTTAATGGTATAGTATGAGTTACAGTGTGGTTTAGTGAAGGCAAAGCAACGGCACAACAGCGACATCATACAAGTTCCACACAATTAGTGTTTCTATCTGAAAAATGTGTTGTATTTGAAGCAAACCTTTAGAATTTAAATGTGTTGCCAATAACTAGAATAAAGACACAAGTAAGTCTTCTTTATTTGTAATTGTGCAATAGGATAAAGGTATAGAGGTAAAAAAATGTAAAACCAGGATCAGCTTCCTTTGTTTGTGGAAAAAGCACAACATATACCATTCTTTTCTTGGAATCGGAGCAGATTTCATTTAAGAAAACATTACTGTCTTGCCTTTCTTTTTCACCTCTAATATGTATACAAGTAAGAAGTTATCACTATATAATGCTCTTTTCACATTGTCATTGCAAGCTCTTTTCTATGTTACTGTTTCCATCCCATTACAAACCTTCAGCATGCAGACATTTCCATGGGAATAGCACAGGTGTGTTTTGAGGGCTTCCGTGAGTGTCCTGGCGTTGTGTGTTCTGGCATCTTGTCAATACATAATGGCTGACAGAAACGGTACAATAGGACTGAGCCTTTGTTCATGTTATTAGAGACACCTGTGCTTTTCTCTTGTTTGTCCCTCTTTTATGCAGCAGAAAATGGACTATAGCAAAATTAATCCTGAAAAAATATAGTCCAACGCCTCATTTTCAGGCATAGGCATTATTTTTCATTTGCTGGGCTTTCAAAGTTGTTTTGGAAATTAGAAAAAAAAAATCTGTTGTTGAAAAAAGGTTTGTGTTCAAAAGTGGGTGTGGGTGTAACTAAATGAAAATATGAGTACATCTTTGTGTGGTGCAATGCAAAAGGCTGGAGGTTGAGCCATATATGAACAAGAAGAAAATAGTTATATATATATATATAGTGACTTTCTGACCTCTCTACTAATTTTTACCATGTAGAGAGGTTACCGTCATTGTGTCGGCAGCATTTGCAATGGTTTTAATGCATTGGCAAGAGATGTAACATACTAACTTATTGGAGAAAAAAAAAAAAAAAAAAAGATAATAAAAAAAAGTGCAACATGTCATTTTTTTTCTTAAAATATGGTCACAAAAACAAGACAAGGCAAAAAAAAAAAAAAAAAAAAAAGTCACTGCTTTGTATTTTCCCCTCATTTCTCAGTAATTGGAGATTACTGAATCTATTATGTCTGGCATGGTCATCAGCTCTCGTAACCCCTCCATTTTACAGCAAACAATAATAATTATATTGCCAATCAATAAATAACAATCAAGCCAATAATAATAAACCAAAGTTCAAAATTGCATTACTAAACAGAAACACTTGTATTGGGTTTTTTTCCATGAACTGCACTGTAAGTTAATAAACATTGTGTGACTCAAGGTTGTAAGTGAATTTTACTAAATTTTAAAGAAAGGGAGATTGATATTTTGAGCAATTTTGTGTTATACTTCCTCCTCTTTTAGATTGTGTCCACCCAATAAACGATAAGGGCGAGTTTTAAATTAAATAAGGCATTGAGGATGTGCATTTAACCTCTGTTCATGTCTCAGCATCATGTGTCATATTTGACAGAGAAATGGTTTATAGGTAATCCTGTACAAATATGTGACATCAGTCCAACCACAGCTAATGAGATGAGTACTATGTTTACAACAGAGCACTTGAAAAAACAATTTCTAATTCCTTACTACAGTAAAACAATGGAAAGACCTTTCGCAGCGTACTATACTGGCCCAGTTTACTAATCCAGTAGAGACATGCCTTAGAAGGGCAGTTGTGTTTTCTGTGGAAGCCTCAACAGTGTGTTCTTTTCTCAGTAAAATTACCCTTGTCAACCCTTTTGTGGCTATTAATTGTCTTGTATTTAAAAACACAATCAATGCATTCATTAAGGTGATTATATTCAACAAGATAACAAGCCAGAGGCAGAGTTTAGCATCTGCAGAGAATTAAAATTGCACAGAGAATGACTGAATCCATTTTGCTCCAACATCCTTTTGACTCTTATCTGTTGGCAGGATTAATGCGAGTGAGGCAGGGAATAACTCATGACCTGTATTTTTTTATTATTGAATTTCAAACTCCCCACCATTGTTCTAGGGACTTTCTTTTATGTGCGTGCTGAATGGGAAATATCCATTTAATATGAGTCTAAACCTGTTAAGATGATATTTGGGGAGCAAGGGTGAGATTAGCATTCAGCTGCTTTCATTTATTGTCCACAGAAGGATGTGTTGCCTCATTGTAGCTAACATTGTTTAGCATTTATGAGTTCTTATCATGACAAGACAACGTGGCAGGGATTGTGACTTAAGAGGCTCGATGCTGCAAGAAGGTGTCGGCCATTTTTGAAAACAACCGTGTTTATTAGTCTGGAGCAGCCTTTACTAATCCCTTGACCTGACCAGGCACTTCAGTGTTTTATTACAAAGTCTTCTGTTAAGCTCAGGTTGCTTTGACAGTGATGAGCCTCTAGTCTGTCAAACACAGTTAAAACATACAAATATTACATTAATCCTTTTAAATTATAGTGGACTTCAATCAATCAAACTTTATTTATATAGCACTTTTCATACAACTCAACAAGGTGCTTCACAACAGAAAATCCCATACAACATTCACAACAGTTTAAAAACAATGCTGGCTTTGGGTTTTTTTTTCCACTCAGTAAAATAGAACAGAGTAAAAAGAGTAAAACAAATGTATAAAATAAAATAAATAATAAATACAGCTAAGTTAGAATAACTACGTAAAAGCCAAGGGTTCTACTTTGAAACAGCTAATTAGCTAATCTCATGCAGCAAAGTTTTTGAAGAGAAATCAGAGGCGTATTTACTTGATTTTATTTTTCTCAGTAATAGTAGAGTCTGGTGTAGGCCCAACACTCACAGCACATCTGAAAGACCCCCTTAGATAATCTCTATCCACTCACTGACAGCACACACATGTTGTCAGCTTACCTTCTGTACCTCCCGTCAGTTCATATTGTTGCTGTGTTCTTGGGCAAGACATTTCACCCATGATGGTGCGGGGTCATGGAAGAATGATGTAGTGATTTGGCTGTCCGAGAAGGGTATGAAAAGTGCTATATAAATGTATGTAATTTACCATAAAGTTCATTATAAATTCACTAAAAAAGGGAATAAACTTTTGCTTACTGTCTTATGGAAACAAGTGCAGATTAACATTGCATTTGACTGCTTCTAACAACTCAAAAAAATCCGTGCTTCCTGACATCCTGACTAATGCATTTTCATTTAAAATTTGTGTTTTAGAATGAACGATCTTAAAACAATCTCTGCAGTTTCATTGCACTCTCACAAAACAACAGGGTGACATAGTGTTAACTACCTTTTGAGTCCAATAGCTGGATCTGGCTGTTGGGACAACCTCATTTCTCACTATGAGTCTGCTCAAGTTGATCTGCTGATTTAGATATATCGTATCACTCATCGTCTGACACTTTTGTATAGTGTAAATTTAATTTGCACAAACCAAGGTCCCTGACTTTCATCAACACAGCCATAAGAACCCTTTCTACGTTCTTGCAAAAGCAACTTTGTCTTAAGTGGAGTTTTACCTCTGCTGCAACTCACTGAAGTCTAGCAAACTTGTTTGTCTCATGCCTTGTTCTTTCAGCCACTTCCTTTACTTTTTGTAAGGCTTAGTTTGCCACTCGACTTATTAGAGGCTGTTGTGAACCCTGAGCATCAAGCATTAAGCAGGTGAGCTGACAGCTGCTGGTCAAAGATACTGAACAGTTTTTTTCTCTAACCACACATCAGAGAATATAATCAGGAAGCAAACACCAGCGTCGACTTTACAGTTGAAATGATTGATGAAAACATTATAATACTCAGTGTGGGCCTTTTATTTAAACACAGCAAAAGTTATGCCTTTTAATTAAAACATATACATTAAAAACACCTTAATTTGTGATTGGTCTAATATGTCCAATACACTGGCAGATGCTATGCTAACAAGCCAATCAATTATTATTGTCCCTGTCCAAATACTCGCTGTTGAAGAATTGTGCTCCTGAAGTGTATATAATGACACTGACAGGACGATTTATGAATTCAAATCAAATTTACTTGTTTTTTAACTTTGCTTTTTGCTTGTGTATCAACATTGTTTACAGATAGGACTTTTCTTCTTGTGACCCAAATTTATAAGTTATCTATTGTTGTAGATTTTGTGTCAATCCCAGGAGCAGTTGGTAAATGAAGTCCTGTTTGCTCTTTTTCTGTTTGGCCTTGTTGTGATCATAAAAGTTACATAGAAAAGTAGCACATTCAGGACTGTCCTAATTCTTTTTTTTATAGCGTTAGTTCCTTGTGCACTTACAGACTTTTGTGTCACTGTCACTATCTTGAGATCCCACAAGACTTTCATCCTATTGATGCTCAAACATTGATTCAGCCGTTCAACCTCACACACTGTATTTCACAGACATGTAGTACTATATAGTGTCCATATTGGATGAGGATGAGACATTCAGTGTAAGGTTCTCTGAAAATGCTGCAGCTGCCTGATGCCTGAAGCATTTTTGTTTAGTTGGAAATATTCCAACTACACCCTCAGTAGACACACAAGCTGCCAATCTATTCTTTTCAAAGCTTCTCACAGGATCAATTAGGAAAGCAGCTGACCTGATAGAATCCTGAGGACTATGATGATCCCAACCAAAATATAATCGATGGAGGAGTCGATATTTCACATCAGATCACAGGGTATTCTCCTGGATCAATAAGGACTTTCTAATATGAGGATTAAACTAATGATGGTTATATCATGTTGCTGGCAGCGATGACCTGGTCAAGCTGCCAAGTGGATGAGAAGACTGACCTATTAACACCTCACCTTGTGACAGATGTGGGGATTAAATGTCTTATGTGTGAGCAACAACATGCTGGAGGAAAATATAAAAAGGAATTTAATGGTGGGAAACGTGTCAGTTCTGCAAAGTATGCTATTCTGATTGTAATATTATTTCACACAAGGGACACTAGGGAATCCCCAATACATTACTTGGTATGCTTTTGTGACCCTCCCAGTTTGAATTAGGGATTTCTTTGCCAAAAAGAAGTATTTTTTCCATTCTCTAGAAAATAGAATACTTTCATGATTGTGGAAATTACAACATTTCAAATGAAATCATCAACCCTGAGCCTTTATTTATTAGGGTAATTGTTTACACAGGTCCCATAATGAGTTTAGGAAATCATTATTATTATTTATTTAACAAAGTCAATTTAACTTTTTAGTGCAATTACTCATTTTTGAAAGTCAAATAGTCAAGCAAAAACACTATTATGCAAAATGTAAGAAATTTTTGCCAATTTTACTGTCCCAGTCAATATTTTATAATGTGATATTGCAAAATGCAGTTTAAATGCAGCATTCATGTAAACATGATTTATTGAATCTTGTCCCAATATCTGGGTTTTAAGATTCTGGCAAGTTTTACCCCAAGAAAGTAACCAATGAATCACAGAATCTATCTTATCTTGCAAACCTGTTGCATCAACTTTAGATGGTATTACAAGAGGATGGGATTGGACCTTGAACAAATGTCATCATATTACACCTCAAGAATAAGAATAGGATTCCACAGAACTAAGTCAAATGTACTGTTGTTTTTATATTAATAAATAATGTGCATATTTACCATGATCAGAATTTCCCTGGGGAAAATCCTTACCTATACACAGAGGAAATAGCGGAAAAGTGGAGGTATGAGTTGGAGAAAATGAAAAGTATGTAGCTCACGTTGAGAAGAGAGACTCAAACTACAAGTGAGGTAGTTCGGATGTGGTCTGGCAAACTCACTCCTGTGTCGACTAGCTGCTCCTTGTTGAACTGGTGTTTTGTGAATGGCCCTTGCCCTCACAAACCCTTGCCTTCTTGGGTGCTGTTGTGATAATAAATGACTCCTAGTGGCTATTTGTTTCAGGTCAGGCCTCTCTGAGAACAGAAGCAATATGGCGCTGCAGCTTTAGCTCCTGATTCCTGAACATTACATGATGAATGTGTCAGGCACTGATCAACTATCCGTCTGCACACATGCACTGTGACTGCTGTACTAGGTGCATTTGCTATAAAGAATAATGATGCATCCAGAGTGTTTTGTAGCCTTGGCGATGTATGCGTTTAGCACAGCCATCTATCATCCTCTCAGTGCTGGCTGCCACGTGGAATTAAATGTTTTAGATTACGAGCCGCTTTTTGAAAATGCACTTTTGTAGCTGCCACAGCACCTTTGTTTTTAAACACTTCATTGGATGGCTTTTATTGTTGTTTCTGAAGGTAATAGTTGTGGTGGTTGCAATGCAGTTGTATCAGTCTTCAGCAGAAGGTCAGCTTTAAAAGGTTTCCATTACTGAAAAGGTCAGAGCTTCCAGGTGTGAAGTCCTGCCTCTGCCCAGATCAGGAACATACAAAAGTGTTTCATTAAATTAATCTGGTCACTAATACAACATATACTATGTTGGCCTTGTCTGCAATATGGTTTTAAATTATACATTTGACTAGGTTTTAATTTATTGTCCACTACTTTTGATGATAAATTGATGTTTTGAAATTGCCACAAGCTCTGTTTTAGTTTGCTGGTGGTATTACCAGAGGCTCCATAAAATATGAACTAAATTTAAAACTTTTTTTCCCCATTACTTTTCTTTTTGCAACATTTCATTTGCATTTCTTTTCCAAACTTGTGCATTTCCTTGAACTGTCAAGAAGTGAATACACTTTGTGTCATGTTACAGACTCAAGGTTTTAAAACAACTCAGAATTCTGAGGATGACATATCATTTCAGAAGTTTTGTGTAGTACACTCAAAGAATATACTTGCTCTTATTTTGGCTTGTGTTTTGTGTTTGATAATCCTCCCAAGAAATATGAAAAATGTGCAACAGTTCTAAGTGAGGCTTCAAACATTAAGACAATTGTAAGATTATTATTCAGTTGAGATGAATGACTTATTCAGTTATACTTATAAGTCTTTTTTCTATTTTCTTCTACCATCTTTTCTTATTCATAACAGGCTAGGATAACCATGCTCCAAATTAAGCAAACAAAGTCAACCAATGTGTTAATGAATGTCAGCGCAACATGCTTTAGGATGCATTTATTCATTGAGACATTTGTTTGTTTTATCTCGGGAGTATAGAGAGCCTATGTCACACACTGAAAAATGAAGGGAGCGGGAAACAATTTTTTGATTCCTTCTTGTATCAAGTTGTAATTTTATTGAATTTAGTTGAATAAATAACTATAGATCTTATAAGGAAGGTCGTTGTTTTGATGTATTTTGAGTGAGGTCTGAAGTTGCTAACACTACACATCATTAATCAACCTGCTTTGTGCCAGATATGAACTTCTCAGTTTGAAAGAATATTCATAATGCAAGTCATTTTGGTTTATATTCTAAATTCTTTGAATGCATGTACATGTACAGTAAAATATACTGTTACTTCTGACTATCATGTTTTTTTTTTTTAATCAATCTCTGTGTCTGTTGATATGTTAGGGTCCGATGTCATCATAGAAACGTGATCTTGAAGTCTATAAATATATATTTTCACAAATCTCCAATCGTTTCATGCAGGACTTTTTAAATAAGCTGATTTCTCTTTTTAATTTGATAAACAACTTAAGGATCACAGAATGACACAACGGAAATAAATAAGTCCTACTCTTTCATTGACTTTTATTTAAATTGACTTAGTTGTGGATAAAGCATTGGTCTGTAGAAAGGCTTGAGGTCTCTGTTGTGAAGCTGCACCTGCACTAGTCGTACATTTATTATATGGCAGGTGTGTCTGTGTGAGGGGGGCTGGTCCCTCCACTACCCCGCGCCGTGGCTAGGGGGCGCACCGTGGACGCGGTGTGTCTCTGGGCTGGAGATAGTGGGGGAGAGAGGCAGAGAGAGGCTGTGTCAGTAATGTATTCGTGCCTGTGGCTGGGCTGGTCACATGGGGAGAGCAGCCTGTTTAAAACAGCCTGGGCTCGCTCACTCACAGCAGTGCGAGACGCAGAGACAGACGCACACGTTCGCTCCTTTGGCTTTTTCCTCCACGCGGACTCACACATGCTCGTGCACGGCAACTTCCCTCTATCGGACTGACAGCAAGACGCACGCCGGGATAACACTCTCCTTACAGTGGACAAGAGGAGGAGTGACACATCAGGATACAAACAGAAATTAACTGAGGAAGCTCCCAGTGAGTAAGCCAATTATTTCAGTTTTATTTAATTTTTTAGATCTTTTTTTTTTTTCTTCTGTTTGACTGGGACCTGGAGGGGAGAGAGTTGGCTGAAGGGAGCAGAAAGAAGTGACAGAACAGAGTGGAGATGTGCGCGACATCGGGACAAGCGCTCCATCAGTCTCTTGTCCGTTTGGATCTAATGCTGTTAATTAGCGGCGTGCGCTTGGAATGAGAAGAATGCCCCGGCGCAGACCTGGAGTCGGGCTTGTGCGTTGGATTGGTGTGCTCGTGGCTGCGCGTGGTGCCTGCCTCTATCTCTGGCTTGTGGTTGTTTGTATGCCGGCTGCGTTGTGGCGCTCTCCGCTGATGTTGGGCTTGATTCACAGAGACGCACGCTGCTCGGGCTGTGATTAATAGAAAGCCATTGATATGCAGATGGAAGGGACAGAGCCGTCAGAGCGCTCCAGAGAGATGAGTGATGTGCAGAGGGGAAAGAGGACACTTTTGCGGTCTCTCCGGGCTTGTCCTTATCTCTTGTGCTCAGCGGTCTCTCTTTGAGTTTGTCCCCCTCTCTTCCACTGCTTTGCGCTGCTTTCTACTTCTTTCTCTGCTCATTTGTTGCCATCTTCAGACACTTCACAAAACCAACTGCTTTCCTTGACTTGACCATTGTTTTCCCTAACTCCTTTGCTCATCTTATTCCTCTGCTCTTCTCGGTGCACACTGCTACCACGGCTGTAGGCAGCAATAAGGTCCTTCAGGTCTTGAAGTCTCATTATCTTCCAAATAAAGTTTAGTGAACTCATTTTAGACATTTTGTGATCGATCGCTCTAGCTGGACTTCCCATCAGTAAAGTTGAAGTTAAGTCCAGAGAATGGGTCCTGTCAGTGCTCACAGTTTTGGAACAGTCACATGATTGGCATAAATAATAAACTGTTTTGGTTTTTTTTGTTTTCCTTTTTCGCACTTAATTTTAAGCATTGTATTACCATTCACTATTTTTTTTTTTTTGATCATGTGGCTGCTCAAAATACAAATAAATGAAGTGAAAAGGGAAGATTTGTTGGACAATTATATTTCATTTTTACTGTTACTGTCTCTCTCGTTGTCCCACTCACACCAACTCTGTCTCACACTTTTGTTTATTCATCTGAACTGAATAAATCAACAGAATAAATGAAATATAGCTAAATGGAGAAGCTGCCGAGAAAGACTTTGGCGTTGCCTTTGTTCCCCCTAAATTCATGTAGTTTTTTGTTCACACAAATGATTGCAATATAAAACACATAATTAGATTTGATACAGTTATTTTCGACTTGTCATTTCCCCAAACCCCTCTGCACACATTTGTTTTTGGACCTAAAAGCCCAGTGTACGGACACGCTGCTAGTAGTGCATTCCTGGTTTTGCGTTGAAAGCAGGGATCGCGGAGTTGTGAGGGGAGAAGGAGGGGAGGGCACGGAGACAAGAAAGACGGAGGAATGAGGGAGAAAGTTGAAGAAGGGGAGAGCGAGCGGGAGGTGTCGACTGGTTGCTTGGTTTGAGGGGGGCTTTGAAAAGGCTGACACTGGCTCGGACAATTAGCCCAGGGAGTCCGTCCTGGGGTGCTATTCTGAAAGAAGGTTTGGCCCCTAGGCTCTGGGCGCTGGGTCACGGGATGCCTTGACCCCTCCAGTCGACAGCCAGGCATGGGAGCCATTATCACGGCCTGATTGATTAGCACCGAGCGGAAATCCCTTTTCTCTTCACTCCTCGGGAGAGAAAGACGGGCGCTTTTTGTCCTTTTGCTGCTGCGGGTTTAGGGATCGGCCTCAGTGTGGAAAGCGCTTGTCACTTTTGGAGGTCTGGGCTCCATATATCTTCTACTTTATTAGTGCTTGTTTATTCCCCTTTGTCCTGTGTTGTTGCTACAAGAGGGGATCCATTTGTTTAACTAATACGACTGACAATGTCCCATGGTAAAAACTCTTTGGAACGGATAGTTGCTTGTTGCTTCTTATCTGTTTGTGCTTTTGCATCGGATTCCTTGGAGTCTCTGTTAGATGTGCACCTGCAGCACTTTCTGAAGTAACAATAGTAAAAGAAAACAAACAAACAAATAATAACGGAAAAGTTTGGGAATTGGAAGTGTTGGGGGAACGTAAAGTAGGACACAAAACGTATCGCTCCACTTTCCATTGGATTGCGTCTCATTTTTCTGTGCTGATCCGTCCCATCTCACGTCTGAGTCGCGCTCCTTTCGTCCTCATTCTCCCCCAGACTCTCCACCTCCCCCTCGCTCAGACTGGGGAGTTTAGCGGGGTGTTTAGCCCGGCTTAAGGTTGATCAAAGCGCTGTGTGTCAGACCGGGCTTAGTCCAGCCACTCCTAATGGAGCAGCGTTTTCATGCCTAGTTGGTGGTGGAGCGGTTGGGAGGGAAAAGGGGAGGGGACGGAGGCTTTTCTGAGGGGTGTAAATAGAACAGACTGACAGAAGAGAGTGCTAGAGAAGGAGAGACTGCTTTAGACAGACGGACGGACGGGACTGAGAAGAGGGACGGACTGCAAATAAGATGACAAAGGCAAAGCAACTGGCGATAAAAGGGAGATTGTAAATACAGTCGGAGAGTGGACACTGTGCAATCAGTTAAAATGTTAATAATGACAATGTCCAGTCGCTAATGAACACTGTGGGGGTTCACTGTTAAGCTTTTTCTTCAGGGAGTTATTTCCCAGTTCACAGTGACAGCAAACTTGGTGTTAATACAGAGATTTGTACAGCCAACTGACTAACTGCGTGCACAAATAACTGTATCCGTAGAGAAAAAGTACAAAACAAAAGAAGAAGGGACTTTACATTTACTTTTATGAATCCATTTCACATGCCTGCATTGCACAACTTTCTGCCGTCTACTTTATAGGAGTGTTGCTCAATCGTCCAACACAAACTTTATGTGGACGGACGGCACTAAGGGGAATGTTTAACAGACTTTTTGACATCATCGTTGGACGTTGCCATTTACCAAAGCAGTTGTTCATTAACCTTAATAAAATACATTGAATATAACATCACTTATTACACAACAAACTTAATTGAGCTACCAAACGTCCACATGAGTCTAGCAGCGTGACGGCAAAGTTCCCTCTTCTGCTTGGATTAAAAAGAGACAGAATACCAGAAAATGTTTTTAGCCCCTTGTGTGCTCCTTTCCAAGCAACTCTGCAAAAGATGGGCCACTGTCCCCTTTTATGCTGCTTCTTGATGTTATGTAACAAAAGGCAATCGGCTTCTGTTGTACTGTATTGTGTACATGCCACGCAAGTAGGACAAAAGGAATAAATAAAGTGGGGAAAAAAGCACAAGGTGAACTGGAACCAAAAGGAACTAATTTGATGGTAGGACAGCAATATTGTGTAATGAGCATAATGAGGCAAGGTCATTTGGATACCTATGTTACTGAATGAAACCTCTATGACAGCATCCTTTAGAATATATAGCTATTTAACCATTTATTAAAGGTTTGTTGTGTTTGGTCCATTTAGATGACACTTCCAAAGTCAAAATCAAAGAGTAAGTTTTTCCAGTCAGTTCCATTGCATTGACCAAGCTTCTGCGGGGCATAACTTCCACACATGGTTTGGTTTTAGATTGGAAGCAACAGCAGACGGGAAGAGGCCTGTGTGTAAGTGTGTGTGTTTGAGTGTGTGTGTGTGTGTGTGTGTGTGTTTGAGACAGCGAGATAGCAAGAGAAAAAGTCAACTTCTGTGTTAGTATTTGTCTGCGTGCCAAGCAGCGCTCCGACATGGAAACTGCATGTTGATATATTACTCTATAAAAGTTGTTTTGGTTCCGATCCCAACACTGGAAGTTTTATTATTTTTTTGTAAGATTTGTGGTTTAACAAAGTGATGCAATCTTTTTCACCGTTGGGAAATAAAAAGGTTGAGTGCATTAGTTGAGTCTTTTTTAAGACACACCTGTGGCTCCTGACAAGAAGGACGGAGGTGACATTTAAACAGAACTGCAGTCAAATAACTTACATTAAAAGTTAAGGTTTATAGGCCATGATGCATTTTAGTTTTAATAGCAATGTAGAGTGAAATCACTCACAAAATGATCTTTGCTCACATAACCATTGTTAAAGCAGCGCTGCTCAGTTTTTAGTCGGCAAATGGTGCAGATCTCTTTCTGTGCAACCTCACTGTCAGCAGCCACCATGTTTGTTTACCAGCAGAGAAGATTAAGATTAAGTTTGGAAGAAAAAACATGTCTTTATACGTGTAATGTGGTAGAGTGCCTCTCTTATGTAATCTATATGATATATGCCACCAGCCCAGAGAGAGGGTACTGTGTCAGAGAGATAGGCTTGATTCTATTGATCTCATGCCTAAGAACTATCAAAATGATTTAGAGAATGTATATTTTTTAACTAAAAGTGACAGTGCTACTTAAAAAAATGGCATTAGATTCTAATAAGGCTAACAATAATTGACAGTGAGTGGTTGCCAAAGATGCACTACACTGACTTTGACTAGAGGGGCTGCATGCAGGACTGCTTCATTTGAATAAATAAAATTCATTCAATACATTTCTGTTTATAGCTATTTTGAACAATGTCAATACATCGTTAATCCAAATCAAACAGATACAGTTTCCAGTTGTCTATCCACTGCATTGTATACTGTGTGGAAGCTATAGCTGCTGCTAGTGCCCAGATGTGTTAGCCAAGAACAATAGCCATGTGATTGTGCAGAAAGGTAGTCATATGACTCATTTAATGCATTAGTTTAGTTTGAATATGAGATGAACAGTGGACTTGGTGATTTATGTGCTCAGATGTGCACTTTTTGCATCACTGAAGAAGACTTTCTGTGTCGTGTAAATTATCGGTCTACAGAGAGGGCTCAAACTACAAGGCATCCAACCTAAACTGCTTCATTCTCTCTACATTGGGTCGTACAGTTTGCTGCTGCTTTGCTCTTGTTTTGAGTTTGAACTTAGCGCTGAGGAAGAAATATTCAGTAAAATAAAACATCACAATTGCTTTTTTTCGGCCATGAATCAAAAGAAATCACCCAGGGGTAGCTGCATGTATCAAAGCAACCCACTAACTTTTTTAACCCGAGGGATATCCTGCTGGTGACCTAGTATAACCTCCAGAGAGGGATCATGTAGAGACGATGTCCACAGTTCTTCTGGCTCAGACTGACTGTACTCTCCACAGCATTTTCATATTTCATTATACATTACCATCCACCACCATTAGAGATATGTCATGCATGACTTTGAATGCGCACATTATTAATATTAAAGCTTTACTTGCCGTCACTGAACAAGAGTTAGCACCTCAAAGATTTCGTCGGAGGAAGTCACATGCTATAAGTCATCCCCACGTTTGGCCCACCAAGCAGCCCTCACTAAACCCACCTAGACCGTACATGTATGATGTCAGGATTACGTCCGGACGTGATTCTCTTGACATTCCCTGAAGAAAAAGCCTACATCAAATCATCTTTCTTTGGCAACAGAGGCATTAGAGAACATCTTACGGACGTGACTCAAAAGCCAAAGCAGCAAACTTTGGCCTTTGCCCATTCCCACTAGAACACAACCAATTGTTTTCAGACTTAAAAGGGATTTACAGTATTTTCTAAAGTCTCAGTTCTCTCATACCTGAAGTACTGGACTTATATTGGTATGAACATTGCCTTGTGCAACTTTGGGGAATTTCTCTCATTCTTTCCTTTCCTATTCAATCATCCCATCTTATCCAAGGGCTTTCTTACTCATCTTTTCTCTTTCCCCTCTCACTCCTCACCTCGGCGCTCCCATCCCCACCTTAAAACTCAAGTGTTTATGCTTCACTCAGAAGAAAAGTAAGGTAAAACTAGGATAATATTTCCCCTAACATACTTACTGCCTGGGTAAACATCCTCCGACAGATGTTGAAAAGCGGGTGTGATCAGAGCGGGCTGGGGGGGGCTGTCGATCTCAGGGCCGAAAGTACATAAAGGCTACAAATTGGAAGCTGGTGTGGAAGAAGGGGAAGTGAAAAGGCAGGAAAGTCCAATTTGTGAAGTGAAAAGACTGGAGAAGATAAGAGCTGATTTTGTACATTACTTTGGTTAACTTATATCGGTATTGAAGTGTGTGTTTTCGATATAGAAAATATTTATGAAGAGTCTGGTATGCAAAGAAGAGAAGAGGTAACTGCTTCCCTGATCCATTTCCATAGAATCCAAAATAAAACTTCTGTCTGTTTTGATTGTTAATCGCATTACCTCCACTGTGGTCTGTGGAGGAGGACTTTGGGGAAAAACAAAAGCTCTTTTCCTAAACGCTGACTTAATCAAGAACTTCTGCATACATGAACGCTATAGTAGTTAGTTAGTTCGTTAGTACAAACCCAAGCGGGTGTCATTTATGAACAATGGCTGCTTTTACCTTTGCTACTGCTGTTTTTTTGTGACTTTTTGTTGTAAATGTTGTGTGAGCTTTTTGTTGTTTGGATGTTTTTATCTGTTGTGATTTGAGTATCTTTCTCCCATGGCAGGTAAATAAAGAACCTTAACCTTGATATCACTATAAGTAGAGAGCCCAGAACAGAAAAGCCCCATACTTACCTCAGCTTGTTTGTACATTACTTTTCACTTTTGGGAAATGTTTTATATACCTTTGAATAATAATGCGTTATTACCTTTACAGCTCCTTCATCCACCAGCTTTGTGTTGTAGAGACAGAGATTTATGTGTCATATCCCACATCCACAAGCTTTAACCACTCTTTGCACATCAGTAAACCACTGTGAGTATCTCTGAACATGGGCTGTATGTATAGGAAAGGATCTGTGTGGTATTCTCCTGACAGTCTTTGAAGGACCTAAACACATAAAAATCTTAAAAAAAAAAAAAAAAGATTTATGATTTATGGCTTTAAAGGTGTGATTTGCCAATGATTGATGACTCTAGCTAAGTGAACATGATGGGTATGTTAACAGGTTCAGGTTGCCTTAGCATTATATAATTTTGCAAAATAGTAAGACACAACATACAGTTTTGTTTTTAAAATAAGCTGTATAATTCGTATTAATCAATATCAAAACGTAATGTATGACTGTAAGGTTGCACAGTGACACAGCAGTAATTGGTGAAAGGTTGGTATATTAATTAAGACTCAAATCGAATCAAAATCTGGCAACAACAAAAAATGTCAACAGTTTAAAAAGTGAAAAAAAAAATCCCCAAAACATGTCCCTCTACGTGTTTCTAACTGCGCTGGAGTCTAACATAATTACCTCGGCCCTATTTAAATCTTCAAACATTAAACCGGTCATTAAATATTCATTACATTACTTATTCTGCACATCTCAATTTTGTAGACTGGTTGTCTAAATTAATTAAGATACAAAAAACTGTACTTATTCTTTACAGCCGCCCACTGCTCATGAACAATTTAGCCCATGGAGTACAATTTTAAGTTACTTGAATAAGTTTTGTGATTGATAAGGGAATCAAAGGATTCAGGTGTGTTTGTGGCTTATGTAAAATGAGAGTTAAAAAGATGATTGTGATGCGTAAGAATGATGTGATGTAGATCAAAAGGATTACCAATGCATAGCTCCCACACCATCTTTCTGTCTCTTTAGTCAGATGTGCCCCTCACTATGTGCTTTTATCTAAATGCACCTAGGGATGTAAAAACATGACAAGATTTTGTTAAGATTTGGCACATTTTTAGATGGTTCCCTGCAGAAGCCTGTGTGGGGAGATCCAGCTCAAAGGGAGATCGGGTGTAATTATTTCAGTAATCCCAAAGAACTCTTATGCTGTCTTTATACATTTTTAATCGGGCAGCACACCATGTTTTTGATTGAGGCAAAAGATCGTGGCTGTCGTCTTGTGAGGGAAGACTTGTGTGTCCTCGTTCTTGGAGCCCTCTGTTGTGTAGGGTCCTTTTGGATATTCATTTTTTGCTGCTGGATATTTCAACCCTTTTTACATTTTACCTTTTGTGTAAAATGTACCTTTCCTGGAATAGGGAGACTGGAAAGCAGTAATGTATGATTTGTGTAGATGATACACTTCATAAATCACTGCATGTGAAATGCTGCATTAAAAAAATCTGATTTATTTCTGAGAGGATTTCCACAGCAGTAGTTCCCTCAGGTAGACCAGTCTAGCATCAGGTTATGGTTAGTTATGACTTAAGCTGTGGTTTAGTTGCTAGCTTGCTGCTCT
>JAWCTZ010001235.1:0-22344 GCA_036850595.1 Rhyacichthys aspro | reverse complement strand
AAAAAAATCTCATTATATTTTATGAAAAAGCAACTTTAAACACATAAAACACCAACAGTACATGCAATTCAATGACTGTCCCCTCTCTTGAAAATTTAAAATAGTCTACGACAGAAAGCCATCTTCTCTGAAAGTATTTGTAAAGCAAAAGTTAAAACAAAAGCAAAAGCATTATAATTCATGTTTTGTTTTATCCTCAGGCAGAACTGCTCCTGAATGTTGCCCTCACATCTATGGCCTTGTAGGGTTTGTTTGCTTTGGGCGAAGGGGAAGTTTTGAGTAAATGTGCACAGAGGAGTGAATCGGAAAACTGGCAGTGGGTTTGCACCATGTTGCAAATTGCCAGCTCTTTGTGGCCTTGGCTGGCATGAAAAAAATACGAGCAAAAATCGTATAGTGGCTTAAATGGGATAAAACGGAGAACACTGAGGAGACAGAAGCAGAATGGGAACAGTGTCCAGGCTGGATTTGTCCATTCAGCAGGCTTCGGTGTCGGATACTTCCGGGCTATTCTCACGCTCAGATAGCTCTGGAGAGCAGTGCGGCCAGGGAGCAGTGCAGCAGCCAGAGAGTGAGTCTAAAAACAGCCACCAGTGCTCCCTGCTCTGCTGCCAGTCTGTCAACTTGGGTGGCAGAGTGAGAACTACACAGTCTCACTCCACTGCCTGCGGTCGCCCCATTGTTTGTAGACCTGCGCACTTTTCACTGATGGACTCAAAATGAACGCTTACGGTGTTTGTTTAAGTGTGTGTGTGTCTTAATGGAGCTATTTCGGTTTAAAAGGCCCGGCGAATAGCGAAATAAGCTTTTACGACTCTGCCAACACAACGGCGCGAGGAAAACACTTGCAGATGTGAACATTAAGGCGTCGATAACCGAAAAATGCCATAAAACGCGGCTGCGGAACGTAAACAGTCGGCGTCCTGAGCACTTCCTTGTTGATTCAACTGTGTATGAGCTACGTCCCATTGAGTCAGGCCTGTTTCCTGTAAAAGTGTAACTTTGTTAGTCTCATAGTGTTATGTAAAAGGAAAGTGAATGTTGTGGCGATGGTAGCGTTGACATATGGTTAACATGTCTGTATTTTGGGGCCTTGCAGAAAGATGAGAAACATGGAGCACATTTTTGCAAAGATTTAACTTGTATTAGGTTTTATGACACAGAGACTTCTTTACTGTAGGCGGTAAATCCAAATTAGTACAATATGTCTCCACCAGGCTTTGAAGATGTGAAACTGTATCTGCAGAGTGAATCCTATGTTTGAGAGGCCTGTTATAAATGCTCTTGTGTATTTCTTTTACCTGTAATGATTCCAAGAAGCGGAAAGACCCCAGACGTCGACCACGAGGCACCAAACAGAAAGTGGAGTTGTGCAGGAGCTCCTGGTAGTCAAACCTATAAAAACACAGACAGATGACAAATGGATTTAATATACTGAAGGAAATATGAACCTTGTTTTGCAGCGGAGACAATGGGAAAGCAAATATTAAGTAAACAAACACAGTGAGTCGGGCTTTATGCTTGGCCCCTGTGTGACATGCATAATACATGCAAACACAAAGCCACAAGAATTTGAAATGCTCTGTCTCCAGCCCTAAAATACTGCTCTCCAAAAGGCATTGTCAAAAATATACAGCACATTCTTGACTTTTCTCTGCTCCAACTTCCTCAAATGTGGATGAATTGATGAGTCTAAACTGGCGATAGTGGCTGAATGACACTCCTAAAGCAGCAAGGTAAGAGCGGTGGAAATGAAAGAAGATACAGACTTGAAAGGTTTGCAAGTCTGACAAAATAGCTACTCTGAGTCATCACTATACGGGCCTTGTCAAAACCACAAATCTTTACTCCCGAGGATAAAATATCGCTGCATTCACTGTAACTCTCAAGTGCGTTTACATGCACTTGAGTATCCAGTTTTGGCCTTCGTGCATGTAAACACAAAACCAGATTTCAGAAAATGTGTGCAGTTTGTCCAACACTACAGGCATTTAACACAGCTTGTTATTGTGCCCTCGTCCCTGCTGGTCTCGTAGACTTATCTGTCTTCACTAAACAGTCGCTGAAGGAGGAAGGGTGGCACGGGGCCTCACAGCAAGAAGGTCCTGGGGTTGATCTCCAGGTCAGGGCAGGGTCTTTTTGTGTGAAGTTCTGCCCGTGTCTGAGTGGGTTTCCTCTACCACCAAGACATGCACAATAGTCCCCCCTTTCCTGGATAAAAAAGGTTAAATAAAAGCTATTCTTCACAAGGTTTAACAGGCCGTGTGTGTGTATTATTTTGTCATTTAACAGCGTAAGGTTTGCTGTGTGAGATTCAGTAAGAATGATATAATTTGTCATGTACACAGGGATCTTTAAAACCAGATTAATGTTATATTGACTCATCCTCAAATGCATGTTAACACACTAACGACACTGACACAGGAAGGGCGTTATTATATATTCATTTTAAATTAACACTGCATAACTTTTCAGGATTTTTCTGCAACTGCACTGCTTCAACCTAACACGAGACTTTAGCATCTCAGTATTTTTCTTGTTTATTGAAAAGGTGTGGAGTGAAGTTTGTGAAAGAGGGGGTTTTGCTCTCTTTTTCATGTTGAGTAACCACAAAACTACTTCAAATCTTTGTATTTTATGGTAAAAACTCCAACAGTGCAGCTTTAACTTTCAACAGTGCATAGTGCTCTATTTCTAAATGCTTAATCTAACATCTAGGAGCCCACTAGGATGTACTTTATTGTAGAGACACACTAAAGCAATCCCATAAGGCTGGACAGAAATCTATACGTGGAAATGTGCACAATCTCATCTGAAAAGCAATAATCTCCGTCTAGTGAAATAATCAACAGCTGTAAACAACAGTCATAACACTCCCACCATTGTGTCGACACAGTCTTCTACTGATATACGATATTTAGCATCTGTCACACATAAAATAAACCACAGTTATTGTTGCTTTCATTTGGGCTATTTCATCATAACGGCACAGATTATGTCTTCGCTCATAAATCCACACAGCCGTCCACACACGACTGCAGATATCTAGAGAATGCTGAAAATTATATATCCATCACGGGTTTAATGCACAAAGTAAATATGGCCTAATCTTCACTTTCTATTGATTCATGTTCGAGACAAGACGGTCTGAACGGGTGCCAAGGCAGAGACTCCCACTGGCTGCTGCCATACATCACCCTGGAGACTTTAGGCTCATATTTCATACTCGGCTTTGAAAAAAACGAGTGGAAAACCTCTAGATCAATGCCCTCCTTCATCTGCTCAATGGAACGGTTTCATTGTAAACAGACAGAAACAAGCTCCCACATAAAAGACCGCTATATTGTCCGGTGAACCCAGAGCTGCAGTACTTCAGATTGGTTTTTGCCATTTTAAAGGTCTTGTTTCAAACTAATTTTATGGTCTTTTTTTCTTTGGGAGTTTATTTCATCTTAATTTAATACATCGCTCTCTGTTTAGATTTAAAGTGTTTGGAGTTTATTACTATTCCCTGGGATCTCGTCTGTGTTTAATACCCTTGTTTTGGTCTTGATTTAGTGTTGCCCATGGTCTTCGTCTGGACCTTGTCTTGAATCCTAATATTCTGGGGCTTGTTGTGGTCTTAATACACTCTGGTCTCAGTCATGACTTGATACTCTTGAAACTAGGTCTTGATCGAGATAAAAAGGCAATTACTTTTAACTTTTGAATTCCCACAGCACTTTTTTGTGTTGTGTGTCTTTTTCCGTGCAGTGTAGTTTATATTCAGTATTGTAGGTTATACTTAATAGATATCTGCCACTTTTACCCCGCTGGTACTCTCTATGAATCTCTTTTTTATCTCTTTATATGCAAAATGAATCACTGTTGAGTAGGACAAGAAAATGAAAAGGCTTCCACTTTACTCAGTTAGAAACAGGAGGATTCAATTCAATTTATTCAAATGCAAGAACTTGCTGCCTTCAGAGCAAACAGACCCATTAATTTGGGACCGATGGTGACTTTAGATGTGTTTGAAATTGTCCCCTGGTTTGTCGTGTTCTTGACAGTTTCTAAAAGTTATGGGCTTTGTCCAAACCAACTCTAACCCAGTTCCTTTGTAGTAATTATGCCATTTTAAAGTGGGGTCTTAATGTCTAGTTTCCCACAATGGATCATGAAATGTAGAAAGTGGTGATCGTCACTAGAAACAGAATAGACCATAATGTTTTGGAAAATAACATCAGCGTGCCTTAAAACTGTACACACCCTTAAATTAAACAAGAGACACTAGTTTGCCCAATTATATTACCATGTAATTATTTGCAAATTGGTATTTATTAAGCCACAATAATGTAAAATTACAAATGTTGATTATGGGTATAGAGTATATGATAGTTCCCCTCCTGTTAAGGCAAGAAAAACAGTATCAACAATCCAGTGAAGAGGAGACACACTCCTTTTATTGATCATGTTTTTATGTATTAATTTGTATTCATCGTACGTCTGGCCAGAGTTTATTACACAGTCCATTATCAGTAGAGTCCAGAGGAAGGTAGTTTACATATACTTCAGTGTTTATAAAAAAAACATAGATGTTTAGTGTCCAAAACAGTCAATTATTGAGCTCATTGTAGTCCAGAGTGCGACAGCTCTACAGGGACTAGTCTCCGTCTTGACTCAGTACTTTCATGTTATGCTGCTCTTGCCTTTCCCCAGTTTCGTCCTGTTTTTCTGCATCCCCGCTTGTTTATTTGCAGAAGCGATGTCAGTGAAAAAATATGCCTGCCATTAATCTTCTCAGTCACTTAGTCATTTATTTAACCCTGCATGAGTGATGAGACGCAGGCCTCTTTTTTTTTGCTCCGTGGACAAGAAAATGAGCATTTCATAGCTGGAGTCGGTTCATACTGAATCGTTCACAACATGAATGGCTGTCACTGTCAGAGCTCGAGGAATATATTTAATATGTCAAAACACCCCCCACACACTGCATATATACATAAACAAGACTGAAAGGCTGCCTTGTCTGGTGCCATGTTCAGATAGCACCTGTTGACTGAGCTTTAACATTAGAGTGATGATGTGTAGGCGCTTCAATGCGTCTGAATAAACGCCGATGTACTTTTCAAATGAGTCTCCATGCCACATATCTGTCATGACGGTTAAAGAGATTTACACTGCACTATTGGTGAGGGATTTTCTGTCTAAATCTCATTCTGTGCTTGGGATTTAGTAAACACACGAGCATGAGCAAATGAATTTGTAGATTTATGTAGGGTTTGCAGCTGAATGTGAAAGTGTGTTCCTATAGGTTCTTTAACGGCGTCTGCAGCAGTAGTCCGGTCGGGAGATACGATACAGGTGAAGTTTAACCGTGTAACTCATCTTGTTTGTGATTTTGAGAGGGTATATAGAGAATGCACTGACCTTAGATTAGTCCAAGGGGAAACCTGTGTGATTGTTCTGCACTTCTGGCTGAAAAATGACCAGCTCCATATTTAAGATGACTTCACAGAGTTGTTAATGAATCTTTATCCCCTTTTCACTTTTTGGGAGCCAGCATGTCATCTCCTTTGACCTGTCCCAAGTATCACAAGTATCTTTTTTGAGTTTTAAAACTTTTCCTTTGTTTCTCTTCCCATGTGTCAGCCTCTGGTTGTGGTCCTGATTGTTTTAGACTCATTAATAATGCAATTAAACTGAAACTGAATGGCATAAAAAAGCGAAATATGTATGTATATCACTAAAGCAAAACATAGCACATTTACTATTAAAGAGTCAACTTTAATAAAGGGCAGACTTCTTAAAAGAGCAATAACGAGCCATTAGAAAATAAGATGTTTAAGGTCTTAGGATCACCTCAGAATGAAAAGTATTTTTCTTTCTGCTGTAAAGGTCTCAGAGATAGAAGACTCAAATGATGCATCACAAATGAATACCTGAGCCCTTCAAATATTTGCTTATCAGAATTAATACAGTGGAGAAACCTAATTTAATCTAATCAAAACAACAACAATACGAACCAGGACCTATAATCATTCACAGTTTTATTCAGGGTTTTGAATAGATCCAGTTACTGATGTAAATCTCTCATGATGCAGACACAAAGAGTTCAGATCATTCTCATGTTGCGTTAAGACCGACCACATCAGATCTGATCAGTCTGTCTTTAGCGCCAGGATCGAAGGAGGCCATGTTTGGAGTTTTTTGGACAAACAGTTGTGGTTAGCTGCACAAACACAGTTTTACATTTCCCTCAAAGAAACTAGACGAAAGGGTCACGTGTCAAGGCTTCATCCATCTTTTATAAATGCAGTCTGTGACCTTTACCAGTGAATATTTAATCCTTCTGGAGAGAACATCTTGGTACATTTTGACGCTGTAGCTTTGTCTCATCCACATTCGTAGCTGGATACAGTACCTTATATGAGTCAGCGTGTGCTCTCGTATGTATAAATGTCTGACCCACTTCTGCTGCTCCTGTATCCGTGCACGTGCCCAGTGTGTATTTGGATGTGCAGCAGAAACACGAGGGGGTGTACGTACGTCTCTCTGTTCCTGCGAGGAGGGCGAGCTTAAACGAGAAAAGGAGTAAATGATTTAAAAGCACAACAAACGGAGGCCTGCTGCGCCTGCTTCACCCTGTTATCGTCTCAGCGGTGGTCGACTGATGTTGCACATTCTCCGTGGTTGCCTCGTGTTGCACCGAATTAAAACGTGATCAGATACTTGAGATCTGCCTTGGCTTTTCAGAAGGGTCTCAAAGGTTTGGTCTTGTCTTGGTCTTTGAAATGACTCCTACTTTAAAATTAAACCAAGAACTTTGCTCTTTTTTAGTTCGAAGATTAAACTTGGGCCATTTGCAACCTTTCAATCCAGAGGTGGAGACTATGACACACTATTGACTTGTCTTGAATACTTGTTTATTATAGTTTCTAAACCTTATTTGACCCATTTTATTCTAAATTGTGTGATTAATGTTTTTTGTAGATAGACATTATGTGTACAGTATGAAACTAAACACATAATCAGCTTTATAGTCAATACCTTGTTGTTTCTATCCATTTTATTTTATTTGTACATTGATACATCAAAGTCTGATCTGACAATAGTTTGTAATAGAGTACTTTTAATTAATCATATTGTGTCTCGGTTTATTGTTGGTGTGAACATGGTGTACATTACGTTAAAGGGGAACGTTCCAAGCAGCAAAAAGCATGTCTTCTAAAATGTTAGGCTTATTTTGGTGTATTTAGTGCAAACACAACTCTGCTAAGGTCCAGTGTTTTGGCCTATTTCTGCTCCTTCTATTTGAGGAACGCTACACTGGAGGTTTGTGTCCAGCTGAGGGTACTGTGTCAGTGAGATGACTCTACTGATCTCATGTCTCAGAACCATTAAAATAATTTAGATAACATATATTTTTGGGAGTTTCCTGGCTCCCCTGCAATACTTAATACTTATCTTTAACTTTCTCCTGGTTGTCTCTTCCCACGTATTGTGCTTGCCACACTTTAGTCTCAGTTAGTGTGATCTAGTGCGGCACCATCAGCCATTTAATGAACATCTATATTGAAATCACAGCACAGTGTCATCTATAATTGAAAATACATTGATTTGTAGCTACATGTTGGCTGATGGTTTACTGATATCGTTATCTGGAGTCAGGATCGCTGCAGTGGAAATGAGCTGGATGCATTATGACTCCAACATTCAGGAGAAATAATCCAGTGTCCTCTGGATGTTATGCTGTCTACGTATAAGTCCATGCATGTTCATTTATTTCATGTTACACGAGCTGTAGAGCCATTCGCTGCATATTAATGAAGGAACACATGCATACTGAATGAGAGATGTGCATTTAAACCTGCTGCTAAATTAAACAAATGGCTTTAATGAGAGCGGTGTGCTGTGTGACAGTTTGAGGGAGTGTTAGCAGGAGGCTCTCACGGTGAATATGTGAATATGACTGGATACATTTACACAATATATTAGGAGATACAGGTAGTTATAGACTGATTTTATGCACAAGGCGTATTTGTAGCAGAGTGGGTTAGCAGAGTAGCCAAGGCAAAAGTATAATAACCTCAGAATAGACAGCTGTGAAAGCACAAGCTGTCTGCAAGTCAGTCTAGACAGCCTTTGGACAACACAAAGAAGGAGACTGAGCATAGGAATGTTTTTTTTTTCTCTTAGTCTACATGCTCTGAATACATTGTTCATGTTGTTTACTCACTTTACTTTCCCACTATTGGAGTTTTAGATGTAAGTTATAAACTAGGAGTACACCGCCATCTCCCTGGGCCCTTTTGATTACAGCGCTTTTGTTTACTTTTATGAAAGATCCTGATGATGTTTACATGCATATCTCTTCAAGTCAACAGCGCGGTCTGGGTTGACGTCTTTGCGCACGCAGCCCATCATTTCCTCCTCCTGTTTTTCTTCTCAATCTCCCAGGAGGACGGATATACTTTAGTTAAATATTAAACATCCAATATGGAGCCAATCTATGGAGGAAGATGAGGAGAGAGCATTCAGTAAACAACTTCACATAACGTCTAGCTTCACAGCGAGAAGATTTTTTTTATATTTTTGCCTTGTACTGCTGCGGCGCTCTGTCTGCGTCGATGTATTGGGATCAGTGTGTTATTTCTATTTACAAAGATTGCACCACGCTGAGCTGCCGACTGTGTTTTCTGATGAATTCATGCATCACATTGATAAATCTCTCAAAGGTAGATATCCCTGACCACAGTTTGTATCGACGTAAGGAAGGGACGAAGTAGACGACGGGTTTTGGGGGAAGCAGTGGATGCTCTTTGACTGACGGCAGCTTCTGGTCAGATGCACTGTGCTTCCTGTAAAAAGGTCAGGTGTCAGTAAAGCCTGGTGTGCGTTTCTCGATATCAGCGCGAGCGTGAACACAAGCGTGCGGCCGACCAGGTTCATGGATTAACTGTCATGCGCTAAGAGGCCGCTGTCAATACTCCTCAGTCGTCAGCTCCAGACGCAGTGTCCGTCTGCTAATGTCAGCACGGGCACAAGAGAAATTACAGCAGAAAACAAGTTTGACTGACAGCTAATTACTTTTTTTTGCCACTGTCAGAGCAACGTCCGGCATCTTGAGTATATTACCCTTTTCAATGTAATGTGAACTATTAATGGCTCCAAGTGTCACATATATCTCAGGTTTCTGGAGGTTTGTCAGCCTCTTTTTGAGTTTCACGATGAAGTCTTAAGGACTTAAAGTGTGTCAAGGCTTTTCCGGGTTTTCTGATGAACATTTACTCGGCTGATTTCTCCTTAAACAAGCTACCTGTGTTATTCTGCAGAGATGCTGCTGTGTTGTTGTAGATTGGTTGGATTACAAATGGCGAGTTTTGAAAATGATGATGCAAACTCCTGTATTCCCCGCCTGATTGTATGTTCTCATTAAATAGACTTTGACACATGACCTTTGCTGGAAGAACACATCAGATTGACTTTAGTGGACCACTTAATTTATGTGATATTCATGTAATATTACTTCAGAGTTTAATATAATATGGCTCTTATCTTCTGGGCTCTATCCTAGTTTTATACAGAAAGACTAAACGTTTGAGGTCCACTTCTTTTTCCGTTTCTTTTTCAGAATATCCTGCTGATGATCTAATATTACCTCCAGGTGTCATGTATAAACTGCATAGTGTTACTAGAGCTTTAAACAAGGTGTGTACAAGCCTCAGACTCTCTGCAGTCTTTTTGCACTTTACTTTCTCCTGTCTGGATATGTGTCACGCATATATTCAACTACACATGTGATCAATATTAGTGCATTAATCATCATCACTGCCACTTCTTGTTGTACTTCGTCATAAACTGCTCCCACAGTCGTTGGGAAAAAGTGCAGCCTTGATTCTGAATCTGCCAAAAGACAATTCTGACAATATTATTAAACGCTAATGTTGAACGTTAGAATATGTGTTTTGGTTTTCAAGTCTACAGCAGCAGTAGTGTGTTAAACCTACAACCTTTTGCTTAGGAACTGGTAGTGACAAGATTGTTTAAAGTGATTTCTAATGTCAAATAAATAAATGTTGATGTTGCTTAAACACTCTGTTACCTGTACCTTAAACAATAATCTGCAAATTCTAAATAACAGGCTCCCAACATCCTTTATGTGTGGAGTTTGTGTCCTCTTGAAATTAAAATAAACTGGCTTTATTGTCTACATATACAACTTACGTTATCAGAAACATTTCTCATAGATTTCTATTCTTTCTCCTCAGCTGTGCATCTCTAAGCCGCGTGACAAATGACGTGACAGTGTAAATGAGACACGAGCGTTGTCTCTGTGACAAATGGCTCGTCCGAAAAAGAACTCTGAGACTGAGAGGTAGAGAAACGACAGAAAAAGCTGAAGAGAGACAGAGCGGGAGATAAATATGGATGTGGCCAGCTGCAGCAGCCTGTGGGACGCAGGGGGAAGGGAGCCGAGGACGCCGAGAGCCACAAACTGCACCTCTTTCTGGAGGCAGTGGGTCAGCTACTGGCCTACTGTAACCACTGCACATCAAACTGGGCCAGTGTGTGCTTCTGGAGTCAACTCTGTGTGGAATATAAATCACTGGACTAACTATTACATTTTATATGAAACTGTTTTGAATCTGTGTGTACAGTCAATGCACTTATACTAACACTACTTCAAGTATTATTCTAATATTACACTTTTACCAGCTGTAATAAAAACGACTGACACCTACTGCCAGCTGCAATAATCACCTGCTTCTTTTTTTATTTAATGTAAAATAAAAATGTGACAGTTCATTTACATCTTTATCAAACATCACTATTGTTCTTCATCACTTTTTTTTTTTTCAAATATGGCACTTCCTCTTTAGTTATGCATTGAAGAGTGATGGGAAAAGTCTCCATTTTAATTTGAATAACATTATGAGTGTGACATTTTTTGATCTTTCACTTTCTTCTGAAAACTTATCTGTTAAATATGTATACAGACAGTACTTTTTGGATTGTTTTGTAGTTTTTCCTCTGTATTACCGTTCCTGATGTCTGTGTGTGTTCATGAGACAAGTAGAAGAGGTGTATCCAGATGTTAAATCCTGTCCCGCAGCTGTTGCCTTTCAAAAACTCACACACGAACAGAGTTACCTCCGTTTGTGTGGCCGTCTTCAGCAGATGGAGCGCTAAGCCATCCTCTTCACTCGTTTCTTTAATAAATCTTTTTTATAATCCATAACCTACTTATCTCGGATAAAACTGTGATACATACTTATGCAGAAACAATGTGTGTATAAATAGTGTGTAAGATAGACAGTTTGTTTTTAAGATTAGATAAACTGTGGGTATCAGAACTTCAGAAGACATAGAGGATATTATAGCTTTAAATGAATGACATGAGAGACTATGATAGAAATAAACAAAATCAGAAAACTGCAAAGACTCACTCAGAGCCATTTACTCATTAACTCCAGATTCTTGGCTCAGGCCAGACACCTCCTCCTCCTCCTCAGCTCCTGGGGACTGTCCTGTCCACCATGTTGAGGAATGAATGTGATAAACTGAGCCAAAACAAAATGATATTGTGAGGTTATTCTAAGTAAGGGTTCATCAAATGAGCACAAAGCTTTATAACCACCTGTTAAAATAGACCATTTGCTAAACAACTTATTTCAACAACTTTCTGACCTCACAGATCATTTTTAGTATATTTCTACTGTATTTTCCTCTCTTTATAGCCCCTCGGTGGTGAGTGTACACTTTAATGCTTTTTAAACAAGCCACAAGTGCCATAAAACAGAACTACTGAGCCCATAGTGACAACTGGAACATCAAATTGGAAATGTGTTTTTTAAAAAAGTGCTAGTTATTAGATTTTTTACTTAATAGAGAGTACTCCTGTCTTTAAAACACAAACTTTCAGTATAAGTGCATTTGCCGTGAACAAAAGCCTTCAGATTAATGGAGCAACGGAAACTTTTCTGTCCTTGGAATAAAAATAAAAAGTTTCTTATCTTTAAAAACTTCATTTTGTAGAAAAGGGAAAGTAGACAAGGACAAGGAGGAAAGGGGAAAGACGTAAAGCACTGACCTTGAGTAAAAGTGAACAAAGGTCTTTATGGTTAATAGCTGTTCTCAATAGACAGCACTGTGTTGGTCATTTTTTAACAGGGGCCATGCTTTTCCCAAATCCCCTGTGAGCCTCAAACGTAGCCCTTCTCCATCAGCAGTCCACCTCACACTGTTACATCTCTCTAATGAGTCCAATCCTGTTCTCTCGGTTTCAAAAGGCCCTCTCTTTCAGTGTGTTTCTTGAAGCTGACTCACTTATGGACTTTGTTCTCTTCACTCACTGCAGTCATCACAGAAAAAGACCTGAGTGCACCACAAAAAGGAGCCAGTGCTTTTTTCTTTTGAAAGTGAGATGATTATTTAACCAAGGTTTGAGAGAATTAACTCAAGATTCTTTTTCAACTTATATAATACGAATAAAGGCACAGTATGTTTCTTGCATTAAGTTAAGTTAGAAAATCATTTATTCATTTAACATATACGGGTTTCACGAGGCGTCATCACGACAAGTTCTCACTGTTACATTTCCTTTTGAGACCCAATGTAATTTCATGATCGTGTAATGTATTATTTCATGAAGTCCCATTTTCACTTTTTAAATTAACACACAGACTTTACAGCATAAACAACACTTGTTACGTCACCAGAGCTGTGTACGTGAGGCTGTTGATCAACGCTCCTAATTGCACGCTGTGAGATCAGTGGCACTTTGTCAGCGCTGAACAAAGATCTGATCTGTGCTTCCTGCTTCTGTTTTCCCTCCGTCCTGTACGTTGTGATCTAAGCTGACATTAGAAAGGCTGTGAACTCTGGACTGACCACACGTCCACGTCTGTAACGGACGCAAATACACCGACCGCCTCGCAACCTGTCATTAAAGATCCAGAGTTCCTCAACCTCAAAATGAAAATATAAATGTAAAACATGCACAATATAAATGCTGACTGGCACAGTTACATTACAGACACATCCGTTTTCATGTTGTTTTAACAATTCATGGCATTTTATGGGAAAACTTTAAAAGAATCTCAGGACCATTGTGTGAGCAGTGTCTGAATCTACAGTAAACCAAAGACAACTCAATTTTTAATGATTTTGGGGAAAAAAATCCATTAATTGGACTATATTCCAATACAATGATAAAAATACATACATAAAAGGCTTAAGACTCATTTTCTTTAGCCTTATAGTGGTAAACCTGACTTCTTGGTTTTATGCTACATTATCCAAACAAACTGACATGTTTTTATTCCACTCTAAACATCTTAAAATGCACAAAGATATTTAGGCAGAACATGTTTTAATTGGACCTCTTTGATAAAATATTATATATGCCCATGTTTATGTTTAGGCAAAGTGTTAAAGGTTAGGTAAAGACAGCAAGTTTTCATATAAAATAAAAACTGTCTGCAAAAGTTGTTCCAAGAAACATTAATTTGAGGCTATTTTTAAAAAAATGATTTTTGGCTCCATATTTTGATGTAGAAAGTTGCATAGTGTTATTTTCTCCACCTCAAATACCAACTAAACATAGGGATGTAAACTCTGGTCTCCTTAGAGCCTGGATTTGTTTACTCATACAATCAGCGTGTTGTCTATGTAGAAAAAACTCTTAAATCTTCAGGACAAAAGCAAGGGAAAATGTGCATGGAATGTCCTGTATAATGTACACTTTGTGCATGATTTTGGGCCGGACACACTCAGATCGAAATTGTACGTGGTCCTATTTTTCCCTCTGCGTCTCTTGTTAATTACATGGAGACAGAAAGACTAAGCTCTTTAATCTGAACGGATACGACCCCAGCTTTGGATCATCCTTTAACACTGTTACTTATACCTCGGCGCTGAGCTCACACACACACACACACACACAAACACACACACACGGGCTGCAGCTCCGAGAACACTCATGCAAATGGAGATGCAAAGAGCCACTTGAATCTGTGTCTGTTCGAGCCCACACGACAAAGACTACGCACACTTATATCTCTGTGCCTTTGAATAGTTATGTGACGCTATATCTCAACTGCCATTGAACACAACTTTGGATTAGCGCATTTTAATTCCACTTTAAATGCTGCATTTTTAAGTGCTTAGAGCAAGGTATTTACTGTATATACGCAAAACTAAAAAGATAAGCCAAACAGAAATGAAAAAAGCTCTTAAAATGAGCAACAAGCAGCAGATTACATTAGTCCTTATCAGTCTGCAGCTAAATGAGAGCACAGTAGTGGCACCAGAGGCATTAACACAGTGGTCAGTGCAGTGCAGTAGTCCACTGTGTGAGTGGGTGTGGGCTTGTTAGTTAAATTTAGAAATGGGAGCACACAGCTGCCTGTCCATTAGCCTAAAAGCACATCGGAGTAGTAACACCATCATGAGATCTGTCGCCTCACTGAGAACGAGATGATGTGGAGGAACAATCGGCGCAAGGAGAAATGTAACGCATTTTCAAAAGGAGCATTGTTTGTCCGTGAAGAAGCTTTAACAAAAGACCCACACTCTGGATCTGGTGTGTATACTATGATTATATAGGCACTGAGTTGGTAGTGAAAGTAACTGAATAAGAGCGGACATAAGAGATTCATTCTGCATCTGCACTCTCAAAGCAGTGGCCAGGTCTTCAAATGGAACAAGATTTCTCCCCATTTCTATGAAAATAATAGACTTTTTGTTGTGGCAGATAATACTAAGGTGTATCCTCATGTTGAGATTTCATTGTGCCTACATCTTATCTAAGTTACATTAGGCTGAGGATGTTTTTCTTGTGCTATTTTTATATTCCTACAATGAATTTGATGAAATTTCTGAATCTCACATGACTATTTACATCACTCACAGGTGACTAAGTACCTTTTGGACATGTGACCGTATCCTACAGGTACTGTTACAAAAGACTGTTTCTGGCAGCCATCTTGTGTTTGCCCTGAAACGCTTCTGCAATTTTAAAGGAATACCCATGTACTAATAAAGGTTTTTTAATCATTTTATCTTTTTAAGTGCCTCAGTGTTCTGCTTCTGACCACACCGAGAGATCCCTAAACTGAAGAGAACAAAGGAAACCATTTTCTGATAGAGTTTGAATGCAGCAAATGTTTATAAAGGTAATACAGCTCAGAAGAGGGGCTGCACAGTGCTCTGATTGTCTGCTGTGCTCTGTTTGGGTAGTTAAAGGAACTAATGGGAGCAAGGGATATGCAAATGCAGGAAGTGTTACTTTGACATGATTATACATTATATTAACTTTGATTGATCTGTTTACACAATGAATTTGAAAGATGTAAATGTTTCTGGGGGCTTCTTCAGTTCTGCTTTCAGGATGAGAAGTGAAATGTACAAACGTATATGTAACTACCAGTGAGCCTTGTATGTTATAACCTTTAAGTCAGGACAGTGACACTGAGACCGATGGGAACAGAAACACTGTAGTGTATGATCCACGGGAAGAGATACCAGCTCGAAAACACAAACAACACACATCCAGTCTGACAACAATGACAAACTCATGGGGGCTGTGCTATCAGTTGGTAAAAGACGGCAGGAAAGGGTTATTAGTCTTTGAGATGGAGACAAGACCCAAATAATTCAGAGAGAAACTCCACGAACGACCTCAAATAAGACTTTCACTGGCTGTTGTTGTTGTGAGAGGTTGGTTCAGGCAGAAAAAAGGTAACTTTATAAATATATGAATAATATATTACATAGTATAAATTATTACATGATGATCCAACAATAGATTTAGACTCATTATGTGGCAACAATGTCATAACAATGAGCTTTTAGAGGGAAATGTTTTTATGTTCTTGATGTTTTAAAAGAATATAAAGCAGTCATACAATAAAAATGCATGCAAACATCTGATGTTGTGAGATTGGGTGGCACTTTTTCAGAGTCAAGGATGTGATTTGTACTTTCTCCCTCTTTTATGTAAAATGTACCTAAAGTCTTTGAAGCTATACATAATACAAAGCCTGAGTCATTGCTCCTGTCTGCTTCTCCAAACTGGGACTATCCAGACAGTTAACTGCAGTAGACAATAAGTTACCCTTCCCTTAATATCCCATAGACCCCTTTTACAAAATACTGGGTGCTCTCTTTAAAAAAATCTTTCCCATAAATACACGTGAAGATAATCATGAAACACGTCATCAGCTGGAGGTCACATGACAGGAAGTCCAAGGCCAAGCAAAAGAAAATATAAACGCTGAGAAGACCTTTTGTCCTTTTGCCCTAATCACTATAACAAGTGGGTTTGTACAACCACAGGACATCACAATGTCATAATGAAACACAATTTGCATAAACAAGCAACAATGGCCTTTTCAATTCAATCACCAAACACTGAATGATTGTGTTGTTCTGTTTCAGCGACAGTTCTTCTTTTGCAGAGCCCTAAAGTCTACTCATTTGTTTACCCATCTGTCAGCGCGTGATCAGACTCCTGCCCTGTTCACTGCACAAGTCGCCTCGACGACAGAACCGAAGAATATAGAGTAAGAAAAATAATGCTTGATATTAAAATAGAAATGCAAGGCATGGAGCGAGGATTCTCAGAAGCAAACAAAGTTTGTTCATTGTAAAGATAGAAAGTATCCTTCGAGAAAGCGGCAGATACTGCAACAGAAAATAGAAACACAGCAGGCTGCCTTCACAAAAGAACTACCTAAGTTCAGTCTGTGTTTGGCAGACTGCCTCCTTCCTAGTTCCCAGCATGCACTAGGTGTCTGCCACAAGTCGAGCGTGACTGATCTCAAATCAGGTTCTGAGCTGATAAATTTAGAGGCGAGGACTCATCCACTTCCTGTTTTTCACTCTTTTACATTTACTTCAGGAAAAATCATAGATGCCATTTCCTAAAATACACTTTACTTTTGCATTTCCTAAAATAAAATTGTTACCTTCACGTCTGATTCACTTGTTGTTGATTTGTTTTTATTTATTTTCTACTCACATTTTCTTTGGTTCTCTTTCAGTTTGTTTCATTCTGAATTCACACATAGAGACTGGTCTTTGCTCGGGTGATGCAGTCTAGTTTACACAACGTCAACACACAAACACATCATTATCAGTGTTCACATGGACACGCTCAGGTCTTAAGATCACTTTCGTAAGTCTCTTGGCCAGTAGGGGCGCTGTGAACACCACTACTGCTGCTACAGTCATTACACTCATTAATAAACGATGGAGGTCTGCTCTGCAACAAATGTTTAAATGTTGGTGTTTTCTGGAGCAGTGCTGATAAACTGAAGCATTAGTATGAATATATACATGAAACACTGATATATGATAATATATTGTCAGAATGTGACTTTATGAAGCACAAGTATTTTGCATTTGTTGTGCTGCTTTCTGTGAGTTAAAGAAATAACATCAATAATACTTAACTTCTACCTGAGTCATTTGCATTTTAAAGGAACAGTACTTTACTCAAACACCTTTCCTTTAACATAAAACAACATGAAACACAGAGGAGGTAGTCACAAAACTGTGAATGTGAGTGTCTCATTACAGTTTCCATAAGTAATGATGCAGGGAGCGATGGAGAGAAGGAGCTAAAAGCAGGAGCAGCGTCGAGCCGCTCTTTCGGGTGAAACGAGAGAGGAATTATTTATAGTGAATTTACACATCAATGACAGCTCCCTTCCCTTATGAGCCCACTGCCTCTGCACGGCGGAAATAAGTGTGTTCACATATATATAGACATGAAATGATGCTGTGAACATGACGTGGTGCGTTGATGTGACATGGCTTGGAATATGTACATTTATATACTGTATGATTATTACCTTCAGCAGAAGAAAAGTGGTCTATGTCAAGGAATCTTGTACAGGCCAAATGACTTACATTTACCTGAGAGCATTACCTGTACTTAGGGACACCAGATCATTACAAACAAAATGTAGGACAACAAACCTGTTTATGTGGGACAAAGCTGGAACATACCTTAGTGAGCTGTGTTATTAGACGTATTATTATTATGAGACAAACAGAGAGGGAACAGAGAACAAAAAAGTGACTTGGACTTGCCTTAACCATGAATAGTCTTTTCCTAGTCCTAGTTGTTGCAGCATCTCCAGATTTATCATGTTTTATTCAAAATAACACATATTCTTTTTAGTCTTTTTCCAGCATTGCATTGTGGGTGGAGGTGTTGTCGGCAACAGAAGCTGTCTTTTTTCCAATCTAGGCTAATCACTGGTTTCTCCAACCCATCTTAATTTCATATCTATGACACTGTGACTTTCTCTGGTTAAACCACAGAAAAGTAAAGACAAATGAGTCCCGTCTGCATCAGAAACCCCACATTTCGGTCGAAGCGATGAGTTGAACCAACTGGCGGCTCCCTGGGAGACTATTGACGACCAAACCCAGAAATAGAAGCTACTCAAATACCACTGTCAATGTCGAGCCACCTATGGACCTGAGCCACAAACACAGCCCTGACAATAGACTGCTTTAAAGAAGTCAATGTCAAAGAGACTGTCATTAAATCTATTTCAGCCTTAACAAATACTCCTGAATATAGCCAGGCAGCTGTACTAATAAAGGGTTTAAACGGCTGCGCGCAGGTGGGGCTACAAAAGGTATGGCTGACATGTCGACGCTTCTTTTGAAGTCCTACCAGAGGGAAAGTTTGCCGAGGCTAAAGGATCTTCATGCATCAGTCATATATATATATAAAACCTCCTTAAAGCCCTCTCAAAGCCCTAAATAGCTCTGGTGTTAACATAAAGCACATATACTGCACTGTGTTCCTTTAATTCAAGTCAACACAGCAAACTTGAAACGCTCACCGCAAAACCTCAGGTGAACATTCGCTCAGTTTAATGAGCATTATGTCACTTTGGATTAAGCAGAAGAAACTGAGAAGTAATCTGAGTTTTTGGACTTCAAACAGCAGTGACCTTAGGTTTTATAGTGACATAAAACAGTGGACGGATGCTTTCTTTATGGAGCCATCTCTAAATAGAGCCTCTATTCATAAAGTCTGACCATTTACCATGAACCTTCAATGTGAAATGAATGGGATTGGAGCCCGCTTTTGCGTCACTTAACTCAATGTAATATCACATACAGTGTTACCATGGTTCTGGAAGGACATATGGATTATGTTTGAGTCGGTTCATGTAACTAAACTTCACGGCTTAATTATGCCATATATTCCTTCCTTTTAGTGCACACTGATTCAAATTGGCTGCATCTACTGTGTGTATATTTTTATCCTTACATATATATATATATATAATCTTGAGAGTGGGAGTATGGTTTCTGTATTTTTAATTTATTCTCCAGTGCTCCCTCCGTCTCGAGTCATGTCTTCCCTAGAGGTGCTTCGTGATTATTATGTCAGAGCCGGAAGCTGCTCTTTTCGGCTCCGTGTCTAATTAACTTTATGCTCCATTTCGACTGTATGTCCTGTGTGGGCTTGCTTTTACATTGTGTTTTTTATGCCACAAGTGGAATTATTCAAAATGAACGTCAAATATTTCCACTGAAATCTCTGGCCTGGTGTTGCAACAGAAGTTGGGTAGGCGGCAGGAAAGGAGCAGCGTGTGAGATCTGCTCTTGGACGACTGAAATCTGTGATGGTTTTGAATAATAATCAGTCTTTAGCGGGGCAGATGTGTGAACGCCGGTGACGAGGAGAGTGTTAATGTGCTAATGACAGTGACGGCGGTGATTTAACACAAGCGGGGATCCGTCGATAATGGGATCACACCGAGTGAAATTTGACCCCCTGTACTTACAGACCCACTGACATGACCATACATTAACAACAGAGAGCTCCGTTCAATCACATTAATCACACTTTCATTATGGATTCACTCAGTGTGCACATTAAAACTTGTGTCTGCAAAACAACAGCACCACTGGGACGTTCCCAAAGCTCGCCCGTCCACACACACACACACTTCTGAAGAAACTACAGACGCTGCACTTTCACATTCACCGCACGCCTCTCGCTCAAAGCCTGAGGAATCAATAAAAGTAAGATTCAATCAGCCTTAACTTTGAGTCAAAGTGTAATATCTCTGTGTTTTTGAGGCGCTTGTAGAAGTGCATCAGCTCCTGACTGATATTGTTTGAGGAAAACAGAACTTCAAGAATGAGTTAAAGTGTGCTTCATGGTTCACTTTAGTTTCTTTTTCAATAATGTTTCAGCATTTTGCATGGGTTCAAACAAAGCAGTGCAGGATTTCTGGGTAAATATTACTACATGGAGGCCACAGAAAAAATAAAACACTTTTATGGGATTATCATCTGGGTGAATCTCCACAAACATGAGGATATATTGTTAAGCAAAGGACTGAAATACTCATTAACACAAGGAAAATCAGCTCTTGAAACTCAGGAGTAGGTCGTCGGCTATTATTGTCATCATGAGACAAGAAAGTCAATAATTTTTCACTTGAAAGCTCTAGGTTTGAGTCAAATGTTGATCAGCCGTTTCATTAAGCGTCACTGTGTAGTTTCTCTTCAATCCCTGAGCCATAAGGGTTTAGACTCCACTATAGACCTCTGAAGTTCTTAGAGGATCGCAGCTAAAAAATGTGAGGTTATGACTTATTATCCTTGGTCTAGTTTTAAATCACAGTCTGCAGAAGTCTGTATAACATTTACAGCAGTTTAAACACTTTACACATTACATGCTGCTTTAGAAAGGAGAGGGGTAAGGCTGGAGAAAGAAGACAGTATTGGGTAATGCTTTAAGGCTTGATTGATGTAATTGCTGTGGAACTAGAGTCAGCTAAACTAGTATTGGCAGAGTCTTAGGTGTGTCTCCTTTTATTCTAGTGAGATTATGAACAAATCCCAGCAGTAACAGGTCATCAATGACTTGGGATGAGTACGTTAAACGGGTTGTTTTTGTGCTTTCCTGATAAACACTTTCATATTGTGTTTCATTTGTCACATGTCGCTGACGTTATGACCCCTGCTACGTTAGACAAACACTCATTTAACACCCACTGTTAACTCATAAAAGCAGCAAATAGAGTAGCAGCAGTTGTGTGAAGCCAGTCATAAAGAGATACAGCTACATTTTTTGGAATTGAGACCTACACACTGTTCTTGGTCTTGATTTGGTTTAGATTTGGTTCTACACAGATAACATTACAGCTAAAGCCCACAAAGCTGCAGTGTCATGTTTTGTAATCATTGTTAATCCACACATAAAGAGTCCATTTACTGCTGGCACAATATCCATTGCACTGCTGATGTTGGCGACAGCGAAATGAGCACCTATTCTTGTAAAAATGACCCAAAAAGCTGTAATAGAATCAGCAGAGCAGCTCCCCACTGAAAGCAGCACAATCACACATTTTGAAAGCAGACCTTTTTTGTATTTTCAAATTGAGGCAGCATTGTCCGAGATCATTAGAACGATGTCACATGCGTTAATCCCCTTTTAAAAGACTTTATTTTTCTCTCTGTAGGAATTATGTCGAGCCTGTGTTGTTGTTTGTTGCGGAGGCTGTTTACCAGAAACCTGCCTACAGCCTGCAGTCTCTCAGTGAATGTTCTGGAGAGGCTCTGGACTCAGGCCAGGGCCTCCACACTGCACCCTCTGTCTCCATTTCCACAGAGAGCTGCACCGAGGGGACAACGGGACATTAACAGGTCCGGTGTGAGAGGCCACATGCTGCACTTTCACCAGAAAAATCCTCAATGTCAAACAGAAAATGAGGTAATACGACGTGAATCTTTGAAACGTCGCAAGAAAAAAGCTGGTGAAGGAGCAGCAGGATGTCAATATTGGTATTGTGCTGCAGTTTGTGGTTTCAGCCTTTTTACTAAATGCACCCAGCTCTAAATGCTAACTTACACATACAATTCTCCATTCATTTTTTTTTTTTTTTTATATGAAGCACAGCTGACTGAAAGGTATAAGTAACATGTACAGGCAGAAGTTACTTATAATTTAGGATAATGGTAGAGTTACTGCTGTGTTGCTTTTGTGATGCACTGAAAACTGTCATGTGCAATAAAATGATGCACTTTCAAGCTTATCCCTTTTAATTTGAGGTTAGAAAGCTCCAGAGCTGATACGACATGTGGACAGGCACAGACACAAACCAAAGCATACTGTTCTCTGGTTGTCTTCTTTAATTAACATTACCTACAGGAAAACAATACACTTTGACCAACAGCTAATTCCACATAATGTTTAAGGCTGAGTGAGGACAAACTGATTTCATTGTATAATGCGGCTTTATAATGGAACAGTATTAGTGTGGATGTAACCTAAAAAAACATGGCCTGCAGTCAGGGAGCTTATATTTTTATAAC